>ML093035.1:0-93759 GCA_003697995.1 Taxidea taxus jeffersonii | reverse complement strand
GGCTCAGGTCATGATCCCAGCGTCCTGGGATCGAGTCCCGCATCGGGCTCCTTGCTCGGCAGTGAGCCTGCTTCTCCCTCTGCCTGCCACTCTGTCTGCCTGTGCTCTCTCTCTCTATCTGACAAATAAATAAATAAAATCTTTAAAAAAAAAAAAATCTGTTTACTAGATCAAGAACAGAGGTGCCTGGGTGGCTCAGTGGGTTAGAGCTTCTGCCTTCGGCTCAGGTCATGATCTCGGGGTCCTGGGATCGAGCCCCGCATCAGGCTCTCTGCTCAGTGGGGAGCCTGCTTCCCCCCCACCTCGCCTGCCTCTCTGCCTACTTGTGATCTCTCTCTCTGTCAAATAAATAAAATCTTTTAAAAAGTAGATCAAGAACAACCCCTTGTGTGTGCTTAAGCCCTCCATTCCATATGTCCTATCTTATCAATTCTGCAGGAGCCAGAAATCTCTCAGGAATGGATTCTCCAAGTAGAAATCAAACTGCTTCTTTTCCATTATCAACACATTTGTTTTTGGTTTCCCATTCCCTAGAATTTTAAGAAAATGGAGTAATGGTCATTCACCCGTGCTTGGAAGCACACTGAATTCCCACATTTGTAAAACACTTTGAGGCTGCTGCGAGCTGGCTCTGTGGGCTGCTCAAACCCTCTGGAAAAGTTGAGGCAGGCGGGGCGGCATTCCCAGCTGATAAAGACTGATCAGCATTAACAGTGGACGTGATAAGATCAAGGCACTCGTTGGACTCCAGTAGTTTAAGCAAGATCTCAGCTTTGCTTACTCTCGCGGTGACAGCTGCCACATTGTGCATTTAATTCCGGAGAGAGAACGGTGGTGGCGCGCAGACCCCAGCAGACCCGCACCCTCACCTTCCTCCCCCAGTGGGTGTGAGCGAGATGTTGGCTGCCTCTGCCGCTCCCTCAGCGATCCTGAGCTTGCCCGTGGCTCCCGCATCGCAAACAACTTGGCCATTTTATGACCCCTTTGCTTAAAGATTCTAGTTCCTTCATTCTTTTATTCTTATCCTTATTGGTTTTGTACACTGTTGCCCTACATGCAAGCCAGCTAACTCACCCGGTGTTTAGCTGAGGAAACAACCATCTGTTTAATTGCTGGAGTGAAAAAAAAAAGAAGGTGGTCCATGTTGGATTTGAACTTTGTACTCTAGTGACTTCTGGATGATATGAGAGATGCTAAGGGTCAGTTCCAGGGTACTTGGTTGTCACCTACACACTGGCTTTGTCATAGAAGCCTAAGTGGGAGGTGAAGGGTCCTGAGCGAGAGAGACTCGGCACGATGGCGACGGGGGGCAGATGTGTGGTGGGAGCGGGGCCGGCGGATCTCACTGCCAGGAGCTGGCATTAGGAAATGGACAGTCATGACCACGGGCACTCTGAACGCACGCCAACGGGCATCCTGCAGGTGGAAGAGCAGGTCTGAAGCTCCGGTGCGTGGGGTGTGGGGCGGCCGGCAGGCGGGCTGGGAAGGGCGCCCGCCGCGTGCAAGGCAAGGGCATTTGGATTTGCTCCCGGAGGAGCATTCAGCCGGCCCTTCATTCAAGAAGCAAGGCAGATTTGCGGCCCGTTCTCCCCAAGTAGACGGCTGAGCTGGCTGCCCAGGGAGACCCGAGGGGGTTCATCATATGTACACGCGCACGCATGCCTCCAACAATTATAAAATACAATAGCTGCCCCTGCTCAGACCCCTGCAGCACAAAGGGGCATGGCCCTGTGCGACCTGTGGAGACAGGTGGTGGCTATCTCTTCCTCGTGCGTCCTACAGACTCTCCATGCGCACACACGTACACAGACGCAAAGTGGTCTTCGCGCTTTTCAACGACCTATCCTGGAGCTGCCCTTGACCGACTCAGCATTTGAACTTCATTGGTCCGCTCACATGCGGAGTTTGTTTCTGTACATACGGTACGGGGCTGTAAATATATTTTCCTTCCTTACGATTCCCCGGATAACCTTTCCTTTTCTCCGGCTTATTGTAAGAACAGAGTGTATGATGGGTATAAAATACAGCGCCTCTATTAATCAACTGTGTTCGCCGGAAGGCTCCTAGAAGTAGGCGGTTAGTGACATTTCGGAGGAGTTGGAGTAATACGGAGATTTTTGTCTGGGGACAATGTAAGCCCCCTCCCCAGCTGTTGGAGAATCAGCCGTGTGTCGCTGTGACCTGCTGCATTCCTTTCTCGGACGGGGGCAGCGCTGGACTGTATCGCACGGGCATGGGGTAACGGGCTCCCTGCTGACGGACCCCGACGCCGTGGCCAGTCCGTTCGGGGAGTGAGACACAGCTGCCCAGGCTCGTGTCGGGTGCGTGTGTCCGCACTCATATCCAAGGGCAGTTTGGGAACTGACTCCTGGGCGTGGAGGTGTTGGTGACGGTGTGCACACCTCCGGGGTTCTAGTTACTGCTCTGTCGTCCACTGGAGGGCGTGTGCCACTTTGCCTGTTCAGAGGAGGGTACGGGGGTCTGTTTCACAGAGCCGTGGGCAGACTTCTGAGCCTTACACATGTTCTCTGTAAAAAGGATGACCAAAGTTGAGCACCATTTCCCTTATCTAAAAGCCCTGTTGAGTTTCTTTTTCTATGGCCCACAATTTTAGGTCCATCCCTAACTATTAAGTTGTTACTTGTTTTTTTTTCCTTCTTATTGGTTTATGAGAACTCTTTATTTGTTAAGTAAATTAGCTTCTTTCCTTTTGTAAGAGTTGCTAGTAGTCTTTCTCAGTTTCTTATCTTTTGATTTTGCTCATTCTTTGTCATTATTCAGAATTTTTCTTTTATTAGATTTGTATTTTAGATTTATGTTATAAGGAACTGAGCCAGGATGAGAAGAAAGACATGTTTCATAGATATTTTGGAGGTAGAATGGAAAGGCCATGAAATATCTTTGGAAACTATGATAATGGGTGACTTTGTCTTTTTTTTTTTTTTAATGTTGTGTTAGTCACCATACAGAAAATCATTTGTTTTTGGTGTAGTGTTCCATGATTCCTTGTTCCCACGTAACACCCAGTGCTCCGTGTAATCCGTGCCCTCCTTAATACCCATCACTGGGCTTTAGTAAGAACTGAATCTCAGATGCCTCAAAGCAAAGTTCAGGTTCCATCTATAATTAAGGGACAGGAGGAAAAAACCAGAATTTAAGGAAATGTAAAATTAAGGAAATATTTTTTTAAAAAGGAGCTTTCTGTTCCAGCAAATGTGACTGAACACTGTGTGTGTGTGTATGTGCGCGCGAATGTTTTGTGTCAAGACTGAATTAGCCCTTCGTCCCGCTGGCCTTGGTCCCCGTCGAGGTCCCAGGGACTGGACACTGGTGGGCGAATCGTTATTGCTAGCGATGGTGAGCCTTGTCCTGTATTTTAGGGGGATTTGCCCCTGCAGGACAATTTAGAAGATATATTTTCTTAACATTTTGATTTAAATAATCTTTCGATTTAAGATGTTAATCCCCGTAGCCACTTGTGCCATATTTTAACTTTGCCCTCATCTTTTTCTTTCTCTGTTTGTATTTTTTGGTAAAGGAACCATCTAGAAGCTGCCGGCCATGTATGTCTTCTGAAAGATGCCTTTGACCTGGGAAGCTCATCTGAAATTGCCCGCCTCATCAAGGCCGAGAACTTGGAGGCAGCACTGGCTCTTCATCTGTACAGAGGAGGCCGACTCCTGCGAGGTAAGCCTCTTTCTCTCCAAAGGTGAAACACTGGAAATTGTGGAAACTACAAGCACTTACAGGGTCAAATAAAACAGAGCTGAGGGCCGCCGGCGGGGGAGGTGCTCAGTGGGTTAAGCCGCTGCCTTTGGCTCAGGTCATGATCTCAGGGTCCTGGGATCGAGTCCCACGTTGGGCTCCCTGCTCGGTGGGGAGTCTGCCTCTCCCTCTTTCTGCTCATGTTCTCTGTCTCTTAAATAATTAAAATATTAAAAAACAAAACAAAACAGGGCTGAGCTCTCAGTTCATGCTGTTTACCCAGTTCCGACTTGGAGGGAGCACACTCATCTTTTTTGCTTGGTCCTTCTTAGGGACTCACTTTCCAGAAGGATGTAATTCTGCTGAGTGAGATTGGATGTATGCTGAAACTACTGTACTACATCCAGGGAACTACCCTGCATATCTCCGATGTACAGTTCCTCACTCAGAGTAGAATTTCCAGACGTCGAACATGGGGATCTTTTAGGAACATAGAATGGGCACGTATGAAACATTTGATGCCGCAGAATTACTAACGAGGGAAACACTGAGACCCTGCAGCCAGCTTAAAGAGCATGAGGAACTGGGAGTTGAGTAGGTGACTTAATGGAGAATATTAAATTAGGTTGCTCGGTTAGCTCCATAGCAGGCTCACGTCCAGTGGGCAATGAAGGAAGCTTTGGGGCCGTCTGCCCTCCGGGTGCATTAGTCAGGGCTCTCAGAGAGACGAGCCCAGGAGGGGGAGGACATGTGCAGACACATAGAGGAGGAGGTGGGCTTAGATGTGATGACAGAGGCCCAGAAGTCTCCCAACCTGCCCTCCGCAGGCCGGAGAACTGGCAACCAACCGATGCTGCCCTTCCATCTGGGTCTAAAGGTCTGAGAATTGGGGGCTGCTGGTGTCAGTCGCCATGAGTCGGAAAACCAGAGAGCCGGGACCTGGTTATGTCCGAGCACAGGGGAAGATGGATGTCTCCGCTCAACCCAGACGGTGAATTTCTCTTCCTGGCCTTTCTGCTCCTCCGGGGCCTTGAGCAGAGGTCGGGGTGTGCCGCCCACTAGCATCAGTGAGGGCGGCCATCTTCCTCCTTCAGTCTCCCAATTCAGATGCTGATCCCAGCCAGAAACACCCCACAGACACACCCAGAAATAAAGTTTTACCAGCTGTCTCCAACGCACAGAGTGACTTCCATCGCTACTTGACCCAGAGCGGGTCCAGCACGGTGCTTGCACTCAGAGCCCTGAGGTCTTGCCCGTTGTAACAACGATGTGGATGGAACTGGAGGGCACCACGCGCGGTGGAAGAAATCAATCAGAAAGACAAACATGGGATTTCACTCATATGTGGGCTTTCAGGAACAAAACTGATGAACGGAGGGAAAGGAAAGAAAGAAAACGAGATGAAAACAGAGAGGGAGGCAAACCACAGAGGCTCTTAATCACAGGAAACAAACTGCCAGTCGCCGGAGAGGAGCTGGCGGGGGTGGGGGGGGGGCACCTGGGTCACGGGCGTGAAGGAGGACAGGACGTAGTGAGCACTGGGTGTTGTCTGCAAGCGAGGACTCACTGAGTTCTGCTCCCGGAATTAATGACATACTGCATGTCAACTACGTTGAATTTAAATTAAAAAGCAAAACAAAACCCCTGAGTGCAGTGCTCTCGGCCGAGCCAACCAGGCACCCCAAACTGCAGAGTATTTGATGCAGCTCACAGGGCATGAGCTCCTAATCAGTTGTGACTAGCGAAGTTGAACAGCAGTATCCTCTCGTAAACACTTGGCTGATCAGTGCACGGGGGACTTAAATCACGGCTCCCTCAGTCCCTGAGACGCGGTGGGCACAGTCCTCCTTCTGACTTCAGCTACAGCGGGCGGCTCTCTCTCCTCGTCGCTCCCGAGGCCGGTGTGATGGGGGAGAGCACAGAGGCACCGAGCGACAGCCGAAGACCTCGCAGCGTTGTAGCTGAGCGAGGATCTTTCCCCAGAAGCCGGTGGACTGACATGGCAGTGGCATCACATTGCAGGAGGCCGTCCGTCCTTTGAGGGCCGAGATGACCCAGGGCTATCTGCACACGAGGGCGGAGCTTCCGCCAGCAGCCGGCCGGGCTTCGGAAGTTTTCGGCAGTCTCATTGCTAAAGGTGACTTCCTGCCACTCCACCCCACTTCAGGCTTGGCCTCCCTTCCTGCTCTCCCTCCTGCCCCCGATGGGGAGCTGGGGCCTCGCCGGATGCTCTCTTCCTGTCTGGGCACACTGGGCAAGGTGCTGGTTTTAAAATTGAAGCTGCTGCATGCACACTTTAAAAAAAAACCTCCCCCCCAAGCACAGAGTGAACGTAGCTAAATGATCAAAGACAAAAAGGAAACCTTTTTCGCACTTCTCGTTCCAACTGTCTGGTATCTTATCCCCAGAGACAACTAGTGACCATTTGCTTGTGTATTCTCCTGGAAGTGTAGTAGAGGTGCTGTGCCAGTTATCTGTCCTTGCGTAACAAATTAGCCCCCAAAGTGAGTGGCCTGTAGCAATGCGCTTACGTGTAGGAGACTCCGTGGGTCTGGAGTTCAGAAACAGCCGCGCCGCGGATTCTGTCTCGGGCTGTCTGGCGAGGCCGCAGTCCAGACCACGTACGATGCGTTCCAGACATGCTCTGGCCGGGGCTGCGTCATCTGGAGGCCTGGCTGGTACCTCACCTGCCACCAGCTGTGGGCGGGAGGCTCTGGTTCCTCACCAGGGGTCCTCTGCTGAGGTTTCCAAGTGTCCTCAAGACATGGCTGCCAGCTTCTCCGAGAGCCACCGGAAGCTGACTGGTCTTTGTGATCCATCCTTGGTAGCCCTAGGTTCCAGGGCTTGTGCTCTTTACACAGATCAGCCCTTGGGAACGTGGGGGGGACCTCACCGAGCGTGACCATCAGGCTGGCCACCCTGTGAGGCCAGGCACATATTTGTACATATCTCCCTGAAAATCAGCATGAGTGGGAGCACGCTGTAGTCAGGGTCTTGCTTTGTACCACCCGGCAGTGCCTCTGAGAGATGTTCCTGCAGCAGCACAAGTATAATCTACCTCATTCTGCCAAGGCTTGCGGAACCTTCCATGCCTGGGGGCGCCTTCATCTCACCAAGCTTCCATTAAGGAACACTGAGGCTGTCTTCCATGCTTTTCTCCCACAGTCATGGCAGCAAGTATCTCTGTACGGACATCTTAGCTTAGGAACCTAGGAGAATGGACCTGTGCCTTGGCTTCATACCCTGGGGCTAGTGATTCTCTACCATCGGGTACATTATTGTCTATAAAACTATGCATTTCTAATGTCTTATACACGTGGAGCGTACTTTATTTCCACACCGGCATGACTCTGTATCTTTAAGGACACTTGAACCACACATCTTAGGGACCTTTCCAAATCAGCAGAGCTTCTTCTGTTTTTTTTTTTTTTTTCCTGGCTGTGTGGTATTCCACCAGAATAATGCACCGCGTTTATTAAAAGTCTGTCCTAGGGACGCCTGGGTGGCTCAGTTGGTTAAGCAGCTGCTCAGGTCATGATCCCAGCATCCTGGGATCGAGTCCCACATCCGGCTCCTTGCTTGGCGGGGAGCCTGCTTCTCCCTCTGCCTCTGCCTGCCACTCTGTCTGCCTGAGCTCTCTCTCTCTAATAAATAAATAAATAAAAATCTTAAAACAAATTTTAAAGTCTGTCCTAGGTTTTGCTATTACATTTTTTACCTCACTCTGTGGGGATATTTGGTGGATTAAATTCCTCGAATAACCTGTGGCCAGAGGACTGTGCATTTTTCATTTGGGCTGACAGGGACAAGTTGCCCTCCAGAAAGGTCATTCCAGTCCAAGCTCAACCAATAGAAGGAAAGACCTGTTTCCTCTCGCTCTGGTCACATCACTGGGTTTTCTCCTTCAAAGTCCAAAATGTTCAAAGTCCAAATGTTACCATTTTTTGGTCTTTGCTTCAAATAAGTGGAGGAAAATCACAAAGTCACTTAAGCTTTCTCTCCCAAGCAGTAGGAGGGGGAGCCCTCCCTAGAACCCATCGCACGAGGGAGACGAGTCTTCCTGCTTCGGTCGAACAAACGCTGGGACCCGAAGCAGCACCGCTGTTCATGAACTTAGTCCGGCTTCTGTTCCCTGGCGTATTCCCAGTTGTCTCCGTGGTGGCACGTGTGTTCCTAAGGCCCATCTCTTTGAAAGCACTCTCCCTGAGCCGCAGACCCTGAGCGTTACCAGTCGCCGTCCGCAGGTAGAGCTCGGGACCCTCACCCCGAGCGCCCAAGGCCTCTTCCTCTCCGTTCCCCACACTGGCTGCCCTGTGCTGGCGGCCGGCCTGGCATGATTTCATATGTTTCTAAGTCTTCCATAGATTAAACTATATGGTTCTTAATGTTGTGGTTGTTTTAGTATTTACTTATTTGGGGAGAGAGAGCATGAGCAGGAGGGCCAGAGGGAGAGGGAGGATCTCAAGCCAACTCCATGCCCAGCGTGGAGCCCGACGTGGGGCTCGATCTCACAACCCTGAGCTCACGACGAGAGCCAAAACTGAGAGTCGGACACGTAACTGACTGAGCCACCCAGGTGCCCCTGGATTAAACCATATTTTAAAATGTAGAGCATTTAATTCTGTTTCTTTTTAAGATTTTTTTTTAATTTATTTATTTGACAGACAAATCATAAGCAGGCAGAGAGGCAGGCAGAGAGGAGGAAGCAGGCTCCCCGCTGAGCAGAGAGCCCGATGTGGGGCTCGATCCCAGGACCCTGGGATCATGACCTGAGCCGAAAGCAGAGGCTTTAACCCACTGAGCCACCCAGGTGCCCCTAATTCTGTTTCTTTCTAATTGCGGAAGCAGATCATTTGGAAACTTCTTAAAAGTACAAAGAAGGAAATACAGCCCCTTGAGTTTCACTACCCAGATGTGACCCCATTTCCTGTACGTGTTTGGCTTTATTGATTTCGTGTTTTTATTCTAAATTAAATGTACACAAAAAGATATGCTTGTACAATATAAACTTACAACTTCTTTTAAAGAAATACTAATCCATGCTTCCTGGGCTAAGCACTACGGAAGCCATGTCTGACATTCTCATCCTCCTCTCTCCGCAGTTGGTGGAAGGCATCACAGGTTAGCGATCTGTCTTACCTACTGATACGTCAGGAGCGCTTGCCCCTCATTGAATGGTCTTCGGCAGCCTGATAGGAGCAGTCAGGTCCAACGTCCACTGCCCTCCTCAGTTGTAAGGTTGTAAAGCAGGTGTCTGCAGGCCTGTTTGTTTTCAATTTGATTTTCTAAGTGGGGCGCGGCCCGCCCAGGGCATATCTGTGCATTTTTACAGCAGATATGTGTTGCCAAATGATAACCGGCCACACTCACGTGTCTGTGCGCAGTGACTATATCTAAATAAAACCTTAATGGTCTGGACAAGTGGAAGTTTGCTTTTCTTTTTAAAACCAGTATTTACTGAGAGAATAATTAGGTAAATAGAGTTGCTAAGAAAACTGTTCAAGTTCTGAGAAATAGCATATTAACAATATTAACATTATAGCTACTTTGCAGGTACAGCGCAAGTATTTAAAGAAAACAGTATGAATCTTAATGCTTTGTTTAATGGACACATTGCATGTGTTCCTCTCCTTGGACATGTCTGTGGAAGGTGTTCAGCGTGTTCACCCCCTAGTCTTTCAAGTGCATGCGAAGAGCACTTCACAGCTTCCCCTGTCTAAAATACAGTAGATGGCCGCTTGTGTAGGTGCCTCCTGGGCTCTACTTCATCTGCCCCGAGTGACACACAGAGCGGGCCCGGTGGCCCAGTGCTAGCGGGAAGCTGGGTGAGAAGCGCTCCGGGAAAGCTCTTTCTCGGTCTCTCCTTGAGAATGGGCTTCAGGCTTGAACCTGGTGAGGAAGCAGATGGTGTCAGGTGGCTGATTGAGGAGCCGGGTTCAGGCAGCTGTGATGTTTTTTTCTCAGCCAACTCCCAGGAACGGCAAATATTCAGTGGAGGCATTGATGGATGAGCGAGGACCAGTCGCTTTGGCAGCTCCAAGTAAAGGCACTGGGAAAGTAGTTTGTAGACCACTTCTCAAGCTCAGCTCATTTCCACAAAGGCTTTTCAAAGATTTAACTGGGGAACAGGCATTGTATCAGGAGCAATGCGTACAAAATTAGTAAGCCGTGGTGCCTGTTCTCAAGGATTTTCCAGGCTACAAATCAATCCTAAAGCCTTACGGAAGGCATGGCATTGAAGTGGGGGGATTTGCTTCCGAGGGACCCGGTGAAGATGTCAGAGAGGAGGGCGTGCCCGAGTGGGGTTTTGAAGGGTCAATAGGAGTTTCCAGACATTTTATATAGCAGAGGACTTCTAGAATTTTCCACTCGTAATTATGGATGCATTTTCATTGACTAACATGCTATTTACTTAAAGCTTTGTTTTCTCACCAATAATGAGTATTGAAGAAATAGGAAAGCAAATAAAGTATCCCACATTCCATCCCTCTGGGTGCTGATTTAATTCAGAGAGCTTCTGGATTTTATATTTAAGCACTTTTGGGGCCTAAAGCACGGTGATACAGTATCACAGAGTCCATCCTGTGCCGGCAGGTGGCATGTAGAGAGTCATTTAGCCCCATGGGTAAGTCAGCTAATTATCCCGTTTCACAGCTGAGATGGCCGAGGTTCAGAGAAACCTGGTGACCTGCTCAAAGTCCTGCGTTTTCCAGGCGGAGAACCAGGATTCTGACCCAGGACGGTGCGGTGTCAGAGTCTGGTGTTTTTTCTTATTCGATTTGATGAATTTGGGCAGCTGCCACTTGGCCAGGAGCTCACGGTGCCCATCATTTTAATTATTGAATGTTCTCGTTTCTCCGTCTGTGACACTGGATGTGTATCTTTCTGGTGTCTGCTGTTCTGTCTTTGGAGATTCCCCTGGGAAAAAAGGCTCTTTCTGTGATTTTCCTTATCCTAATTTTCCTAAACTGGCAGTTTTTATGGGTTGGGTTGGGAGGGGGGGGATGTTGTATTAGTTTCCTATTGTGCTGTCCTGACTTACCGCAAACCCAGTGGTATAAAGCACACGTTTCTTGTCCTCTAGCTCTCAAGGTCAGAAAGCCAAATGGGTCTCCTGGGGCTAAAAGCAAGATATTGGCGGGACTGTTTTCTTTTTGGAGGCTTCTGTGGCTAATCTGCTTCCTTATTTTCCACCTTTTGGAGCGACCCACACTCCCTGGTTCAGAGCCCGCCGTGGCCGGTCCAGTCCCCCCACGTGGCAGGGCGGGGAGCTCCTCCTCTGCCTGCCTCCCCCGCATGTAAGGACGCCATGAGTACACTGCCCCACCGGGATGGGCCAGGACAATCTCTTCCATTTTAGGGTTAGCTGACCGGCACCCTCCATTCCACGTAGCCTAATTGACCTTTCCCCCGAAACGTTCCTAGGGTCCAGCAATTAGGAACCGACATCTTTGGGGTCACTATTCTTCCCACCTCACGCCTCCCTCTGGCCCCCAAGATTCATGTCGGTCCCATATGCTAAAACCGTTCACTCTCTCAGTGTCCCCCAATGTCCACACCCATTACAGAAGGTGAGTCATTTTGGCAGCGTGCTTTTGTCTGTCTGCGGTTGTGGAAAAGGTCCTCTGCCCATGGTAAGGAGCAGCCAACAACAGAGTAAAAAGTAACGTTCCCCTCCCGTCCCAGATCTGTGGGTGTGTTGGTCCCTTGTCCAGAGGCAGCAACAACCAGGTTTTCTGTATGTTCTTACACTGAGTTTATATGTATGTATAGACACACACACACGTGTATGTTTATATATGAAAGTTTATCACTCATGATAAACATGAGCTAGCACTCATGTAGTAGATTTTTTTCAGTCTTTTTATGTCCATGTACACACACACACACACATGCAACCCCATAGGCTTCCTTTTTTTTTTTTTTTAAAGGCTGGTCTTCAGTGGTATATCTGAGTTGTTTCCCATCTTTTGCTTTCCCTAGCTGCCTCGGTGTGTCTGGGGGTGCCACCGTTGGGCTTAGTGTCTAGGAGCTGAATTCTTAGCAGCCAGATTCCAGGGGAAGAGCCATCTCACCAGAGAGAAGGCAGAATCTAAGGTGCCTGGGTGGCTCAGTGGGTTAAGCCTCTGCCTTCAGCTCAGGTCGTGATCTCGGGGTCCTGGAATCGAGCCCTACATCGGGCTCTCTGCTCAGCGGGGAGCCTGCTCCCCCCCACCCCCGGCCTGCCTCTCTACCTCTTTGTGATCTCTGTCAAATAAATAAATAAAATCTTAAAAAAAAAAAAAAAAGGCAGAATCTGCTCATTTGCACTGATGGGAATAGTTCTAAGGCAAATAAAAGGAAAGACAAGTACCCTTTGAGTGACCTCCTGAATCTCAGAACGGATGGCTCATTCCAGAAACCCAGTATGAAGGTCCCTCTTAGGTCTGGTTCAGTTGGTGGCTTGCCAGCCAACGTCTCCTGAAATTTTTGGTTGGCCTTTGGAGTGGCTTCTGCTCAGCACATCGTTTAGCTTGCTCTGCGCACACCTGATGCCTCGCTCACTGGGGCTCATCAGACGTCCCTTAACTAAGCCTGTCACTGACCCAGGACAGGCTCACTCCCTGGCAAATCCTCCCACGTCATGGCACAGTGTGTGGCCCCACAGCAGCTGTGCTGAGCCCTGCCTGAGGTCATTGCGCTGGGACGCTCAGCGTCTTCTGTAGGTCCTTGAGAGCATGGCACCTGCTCTTGGGGTCCCCATCTGGCTGCACTGGGACTGTGCTCTTCCTGTCCTAAATGCCCATCTCCCAGGAGCAGTCAGCTTGGCTTTGATGGATGGTGGCCGCACTGCTTTTCATTTGTTAAAATGTAAAGCTAATTGATTCTAAAGGGTGCTGGCCCTGGTGGTCTGAGCTCATTAACCCCCACATCCTGGTGTGTGTAACAGCGATGCCTGTCCTGCCCCTTAGGTGAGCCTGATAAAAGGAAACACCCCAACACGGTCTGCCAGGTTCAGGGAACACGTTCTCGTGTGTGCTGTGCGATGGGATGGCGAGGGCTGTTTCCAAAGCCTCGCTCTGCTTCGTTAACTGTTACAATTTTGCAGGTCATGGAATCCCATTTGGAGTCATCTTTGGTGGAACTGATTTAAATGAAGATGTTAACCACAGAGAAAAAAACGAAGTGATGGGAAAGGTCCTCGAAGAAGCCAGGTAATGTGGCTGAGAACCTCACAGGAGTTAACCATTTGGGCAGAGTTTGCTGAAACCAAATGATTCAGAAGGGCCGCCGTTGGGAGGTTCCTGTCTTACCATAATAAACCCAAGCTTTCTCTCTTATTTTTTTCAATCCATTTTTTTCTTTCATTTGCATGTTTTAATTTTGCCATGAAGAGTCCTGGTAGGCAAGTTATTGCACATGAATAATTGTTCAGCGATGGTTCACATTGGGCCAACCTTCTTAGAAGGTTGGAATTATTATAATTATTAGAATTATTCCCATCAATGCAAATGACCAGATTCTGCCTTTTTTCTCTCTTTTTTCCTGCCGGGTCGAAGACGCACAGTAATGCTCAGAACAGCACACACTGACTCTGGCCCCGTGAGCGCACGCAGCAGGGAGGGGGTCACTGTGGGCGTTTGGGGCAGGACAGTCATTCCTTGTGTGCGCCATGCTGCACATCCCCGAGCCTGGCTGGACACTGAACGTCGGTGACACCTGCCAGTACTGCAGCTAAAGTCTAACACGTTTCTAGCCCCTGGGGTGGGAGTTGTTGCCCCCAGTCCAGAATCCAGAGCTGCGACCCCCAATATTCTCCTTGTCTGGGCATACTTAGAAAGTCATATTTGTATAACAACGTGAGCTAGAAGGACAGGTGGGGAGAAAAATCACCCCCATTCCTGTGTATCACAAAGATGATGATAATACCTAACACAGTAGTAACAGTACAGAAGTCTTCTGTGTCCGTATGAAAGTTGTTTTAAAAGGCTAAAGAAAACAAAACCCAAATAGTCACGGGGACCTAAAGCCAAGAGCTCTTCTGTTCATCAGTGAAGAGGCGACTGGCAGGCTTTCTGGGGTGATTCCACAGGAGGGTCCAGAGGGTGCCATGCAGTCGGTCCCTGCCAGGCACCCCTGTTTTTCTGGGGCACAGAGCGAGTCCTACCTGCTTGTGGAGTCACCCTGAATCCAAAGTTTACCAAGACCCCAGCCTTTCAACTCTTGTAAATCTTTGAATTATTATAAAAAAACAACAACAACAAAGCAGGCAATCAATTTTTTTAAATGTGGACAAACTGCTTTATTAATTCTTTAAAAACAACACTTCATTGTGGCATGATTGGTGTGAAAAAAGCTGTGTATAATGAATGTGTACAGCTCGATGAATGTGAAGATGAGTCTTCATCAGTGAAACCATCATTGCGATCTGTGCCATAAACACTCTATCCCCTCTGAACGCTTCCTCCTGCGCTCTTGGTGGTTATTATCATGATGAGAGCACTTAACATGAAATCTGCCCTCTTTGCAGATTTGCGAGTGTAAGTGACAGCATCATGAGCTGTAGGCTCCAGGGGTTCTCCAGGACCTACCCACCTTGTACAAGGGAAACTTACTGAATCCCTTCCTGTTCTCCCCCTCCCCCCACCCTGGCAACCACCGTCCTACTTCCTGCTTCTGGAAGTTGGACTATTTTGGATTCTCCTAGCAGGCAGCTCGCACAGTAGTTGTCCTTCTGAGTCTGGATCCCTGCGCTGAGCATCCTGTCCTCCAGGTTCATCCAGGTACTTGCGCTGGCAGGGTTGCCTCTTCCTTCAAGGCTCAGTAACATTCGGGCATATGCGCTTACTACACTTCCGTATCCATTTGTCTGTCCGTAGACATGTAGGTTGCTCCCATGCCCCCAGTAAAGGGCAACCATGAAATGTCTGGCTCGTCTCTAACTCTCTCATGGTTGAGAAGCTGTGGTCAGGGAATCCAGAATTCGTTGTGTCTTTATGTCACTGGAGCATTCCTGATCCCTTACAAAGGATGCACGCCATGTCCCAGGATGCACCCCAAGGCAGCCCCCTCTTTTCATAAGGCAGGAGTCAGTCTTGCTCCTGAAAACTGTGAGATATTCCATTTCAGGGCCCATTTCTTCCTGAGAACTTCCTGGTCATAAATACGGCCACACAACCTTGTCCAAATAGAGAGTGTGCCCCACGTGCGTGCGCGAGCGTGCGCATCCGCTGCAGAGAATCGCAAGCAGCAAAGGATGACTTTGGGTTGATCTTGAAAGGCGATCTGTCATTATAGGTCTTCTCGATGTTGTTGCTCTCAGACTCGGAGAGTTAGTTGCCTTTGGATTCATGCAGTTGTGCACCGTCTTTCCAGAAGAAATAATTCTGCTGGGAAGAAACAGTATCGCATGGGTTCATCTTACGGTTTTACCGTCAGCACCATTCAGTGCGCTGTTATCAAAATACGTTGATTTTCATTGGGGGTCTTGAAGGAAGCCAGTGGGCAGGGAAGTCGGATGAATCATTAGATTTCTTGCCAGACAGCGTACAGTAAACTGCTCTGTAAAAGTATTGAACTTATCTCGTCTTAGGATGAGTTTCATTTTTTTTTTAAAGATTTTGTTTATTTATTTGACAGATCACAAGTAGGTAGAGAGGCAGGCAGAGAGAGAGGGGGAAGCACGATGCCGGACTCGATCCCAGGACCCTGAGATCAAGACCTGAGCTGAAGGCAGAGGCTTAACCCACTGAGCCACCCAGGTGCCCCAATGAGTCTCATTTTTAATCAAATACTTTTAAATAGTTACATTTTTCTTATGAGGCTTATTTTTTAACTCTTTTAGCATTTAAAACTTTTTTCTGCATGGCATAGTACTGAACTCACTTCCACACCAGCTTTTTGGCTTGTATAGTCATATGGTAAGTATCTGGTAATTACAAATCCAACTTAGGTAAGGAATCTGGAACTTGTGGAAATTGTTTTGTGAGAGATCATCCAGGTGCATTTTAGAAAAACGTAATACCATCCAAAAATGAGCAAAAGAGAGTTTATGTGAAATAAATTGCCAAAGAAATAGTTTCACCATTAGGAAATGCATAGCACGTGACGGGTAGGTCCTGTGAGATTATAGGGCAGGACGGCCGTCAGTCCTTTCACGTGGGTTTGAACTATGATGTTCCTAAAGATGCTTTTGACCCAGAAAATCACCTGTGAAGGTGAGGGCGTTTTGAAACGGCGATCATTCCTCCCAAGTGCGAAAGTGGCGGTTCTACATTTTTTGGTAAGAAATGTGTTATTTTAAATTTCTTTACTTGTTGATGTTTGGTGGGTGCAGAAACCCTCTTCAGGGTTGTCTCCTAGGTAGGTGGGCGTAAGCCCAGGGCCAGCAGCTCTGTAGGGAGGGGCTGCAACGACCCAAGGGGTTACCTGATGCTCCAGAACAAATGGAAATAACCTCGCGGCTCAGCGCCTCCCTCCCCCCGACTCCCGAAACACATCCGTGTGCGCTCTTCCTGGTGAAGACCTTTCCAGGGCTGTCATTCCTCCTTTGGTCTTCAGCTGTGCTGTAGATGCCCCAATGGTGGGTCCTGAGCGAACGGGGCGTGCTGGCGGAAAGGGTGACGGGCTGGGGACAGTGACAGCCAGCTCCTGGGCGCGGGTGCCGGAGCTCCCTCTTCTGCACTCAGCCCCGCCGCACCTGCTCTTCCTTCTCCCCCAGCTCTGACCCGCGTCCTGCGGGGATGTGCGGCTGGACTCCCGGCCGTGCGCTTGCTCGGGTATTCAGTCGTGGGTATTTCTGCCTGCCTGCTGGGTGCCACCATGACTCCAGCGGCCGGGGAGTCACAGCGCGCAGAGCCAGGGCCAGGCGTTCCCCTGGGAGAGGAGTGGGTTAACTTCCCACGAGCACCTCAGGCTGCCGTGTGCGTTTATCTGGAAAAATGGTGTTATGGAGCGAAAGGCACATCCTTCTGTCGTTGACCTTATTCCAGGCTCCTCGGCTTTTCTGCGGGTGCTCTGAGCTGACTCCCGTGTCCTCCCAGCATGCCCTCCCCGGTTTCGAGCAACTGCTTACGGCCTGGCTCCCATACGATGTTCCTGGCTCATCCCCTGGGTACCAGGCCCCACTTCTGGAGACAGCCATTGCTGGATAAACGTGCGCACTCGTGTTCGCGGCCCACGCGCATTCGGTGCGCCGTGAGCTCGTCAGCACGGCCTTCCCGCGCTGGGCCAGTGGACCGGACAGCCCGTCCTTGGGTGTTCGCGTGGATTAACTAAATCCTCCGCTTCTCTCCTGCATCTGGCTCTCTTTTTCCCTGCTTCTCTGACCTTGTGTGGAAGGAGCAACAATACAAAGTTGAAATGCGGAGCGCCGTGTGTTTGCTTCTTGCGGACACGCTTGTTTTGATGGGAGAGTGAACCCGAGAGCCGCCGCCGCGCGATGAAGAGGGATGGCACTTGAGATTCAGCCTCTGGCCTTGTCTCTCGCAGTCTGTTCCAAAGAGCTGTTCCCTAGTTATGGTAATTGAATTCTGCCCTAATTGTTTTCCTTATTTTTGTTCATTTTCCTAGATTTGCTGTCGCTTTCACAGAGTCAATGAAAGAAACGGCGCAGACACAGTGGGTATGTGTTGATTTTGCTGTCACGCTGGCCGGGGGGCGGGGGCGGGGGCCGCGTAGTGCTTGGATGGGAACGGACAGCGTTTCTGCCTACACTCCCTGACGTGGCCACAAGAGTGTACGAGGTCCCCTGTATATTGCTGGTTGTTAATTTGTGCAGATACTCTTTTTTCGTTTTTAAGATTTTATTTATTTATTATTATTTTAAGATTTTACTTTTTTAAGATTTCTTTTTAGATTTTATTTATTTATTTGAAAGAGAGAGAGAGCATGAGAGAAGAGAGGTCAGCAGGAGAAGCAGACTTCTGCTGAGCAGGGAGCCCGAGGTGGGACTCGATCCCGGGACTCCAGGATCATGACCTGAGTTGAAGGCAGATGCTTGACCAACTGAGCTCCCCAGGTGCCCTTGTGCAGATAGTCTTAAGACTTGACTGATTTTTTAAAAATATTGCTGCTGAACAGCAGAAACCGCCCAGGCGCTGAATGAATCTTCTGATGTTTTTTCAGCTGCGCTCAGAGGGGCGGTGTCCCGCTGTGCGCTAAAGGTGGCGGCCGCCCCCGTGCACGGAGAGCGGCGATCTTTAGTGGCGGATGTAGCTCCCACACTGGGACCACTTCCCCAAAGACCTTGAAGGGCTAGAGGGCTTTGTCACTCCCCAAGTGACTCGCGTACTGACTGATGACTTGGGGGCAGGTGAGCTGAGCTAGTGGGAGGCCAAGTTCTCAGTGGCACGTGGGGGAAGTTGAGGCAGAGCTGGCGTCTGCAGAACAGAGCCGGCCGGCCCAGGGGCCGCTTTGCCCTGGCGACTCTGCTCTCCGGTGCGGAGACCTGCAGGACACCCTGGTCGCTGGCGCCGTGGCTCCCAGTGTGGGGCTGGCTCATCTGTTGTGTCCCCGCGGATGCCCGTACCCTTTGTGGGCATCATTCCTGTCGGGGTACGTTCCAGGCTCTGCGCTGTCTGTGCAGAATTTCCGTCTGTCCCATCTGGCGCGTGGGATCACCGTGTGGGGGCGAGGGTGCGCGCAGAGTTCCGTGGGCCCGTGGCCGCTGGGCAAGGCCACCAGCGCTGCGTGCGTGCGCGGGTCCGCTCGTCCCCGTGGCCGGAGCGCGCCGCCTCCTTGGCATCAAACACTCCCCAGGCGGGAACTGGAGGCTGCACCTTTCAGGGCAGCTGAATAACCCGGAAATCTCCGCATGATGAATGACAAGCTGCTGGTGTTCTGTTGGGCCCCGGGGCTGTCCGGGCGGTGCCGGTGTGGGGCTCCCTCTCTCTTCCCGGCCCCGCGGGCTCAGCCCATTTGCCCCAGAGCACAGGCTGTTCCGTCCTCACCTGTGGGAGCGCGGGGAAGCCAGGACCTGTGTTCCTGGGGAGCGCACGGGCCGGTCTGAGCCGGTCACTGGTCGTCTGCATACCCCTTGTAGTCAAAAAAAAATCACTTTAAGATCCCCTTGGCAAAGCCATAAAAGAATTTAATTTGATCAGGTGTTGACCCTGCATACATGCATTTTGCACGTCCGGCGGGATGGCCCAGGGAGAGTGCGTGCGCCGTGGGAGCGGTGCTCGCCCGGAGGAACGGCCCTGGGGGGCTCGGGCCGCAGACCCAACCCGATGCGTCTTCCCCGATGTCGTGTCCGGAAGCACGACCGGCAGACAAGCCGGGAGGTGGGTGTGGCCGTGTGTTACCCCGCTTCTTAGACAGGAGGGGTTCGAGCCAGGCACACGAGGCCGGGCCCCCGGTGGTCTTTGTGGCCGGCGATAAGCGCGTGGCATTTTGTTGAGCAAACACGGGAGCTCTGGACACGCACCCGTGGTCGCCAGCCTCCCCGGGCCTGACACCTCCGTGGTGAGATCAGTGGTGAGGTCAGCGGTCGGACGGACAGGCGGGGTCGTTGTGGCACGGCGACATGGTCTGTCATTCGGCCGGTGGGCACGGCTCCGTGAAGCCGCGTCTTCCCGGTGACCGACAGGCCGCGACAGGACCCCGCGTAGGGACGGAATCCGCCCGAAGCGTAGACGCGGGGGCTTCGGTGCGGCACAGTGTGACTTGAGTGCAGCGTCCCTCTCGCGTCTGAGTTGAGGACGTCACCGGGCGCTGAGTTCTCGTGCCAGTCGCCAAGAGTCACACCTACGATGAGCCCGGCAGGCCGCCCCTTCCCAGGGGGGGTGAGGAGCCGCGGCTGTGGGGATGCGGCAGCCTTAGCCAGGTGTGCAAGGGAGCTTTGGCCTGTCCCAGTGGCTGGTCCTTGTCCTTCCCCCAAGCGTCTCCTGCTCAGATGTCACCTTCGTCCCTCAGGACCCTCCCAAGCCGGTCGGATGGGTCCGCCACTGTCTCTGTTCTCGCCGCATAACAAGCCACACCAAACTTCGCTCATGTGTTCTGCACAGTGATGTTTCCTGAGTAATTAAGTTTGGCTCTTCATTATCGAATTGCCCGCTTTTGTTTTGTTTTGTTTGTTTTTTTAATTTACTTGATAGAGATCACAAGTAGGCAGAGAAGCAGGCAGAGAGAGAGGAGGAAGCAGGCTTCCCGCTGAGCAGAGAGCCCGATGCGGGGCTCGATCCCAGGACCCTGAGACCATGACCTGAGCCGAAGGCAGAGGCTTAACCCACTGAGCCACCCAGGCGCCCCCCGCTTTTGGTTTTGATTCTGTGTTCTTTATTTCAGGGAGCGGGCCTGACCCAGGGTGTCGTTAGTTAAGGCACCTAATTACTGTCAAACCAAAATCAGATTTCAGTAATCCCGGATTAGAAAGAACCCGCTGACGTTCTTCTACTTGTGCTTATGGTTTATTCTAGGGAAGTCGTAGACTATCAGACTAAAATCAGCCACATCGTAGAGCTGTGTAGGGCAAAGGCACCCTTGCCCTCTCCCCCGCGGAGTCAAGCCGTTCTGCCCTCTGGTTGTTGATCTGAGACCGGGTCGCCCGCCAGAGAAGCTTAGCCAGGTTGAGCTTCTGTCATTATTGGAACTTGACTGGCTGGTTGGCTGCCCACATGGCTGATGCCAGGGTCCACGGGGACGGATGCCGCTCGGCTCCAAGGCCCCACGCTAAGTCTCGTGGACGGTCTTTGTGGTATGGCCGGCTCCCACCCGAAGACCTGTGATTGGGACCAGCCCCGCCCTAGACGAAGAGGTTCTGTCGGGTCTCAGGGAGGTTATTTCCCAGAGGTGTCCTGAAAAGGCCAAGTTCTTTGTTGCACACTGTCAGTTTCCAAAATCTTATTTCAACATGCAATCAATATAAAAATGACTAATGAGATGGTTCTTTTTTTTTTTTTTTTTTTGCATTGGGTCTTCACAATCCAGTGTACCTTTTGCACTCGGGCACGCCTCTGTTCAGACCAGCCCTGGTACAAGGGCTCTGTGGTCTCACGTGGCTGGAGGCTGGCACATTGGGCAGCCCAGGTCTGGGCGCACGAGTGGGGGATGACCTTTCAAGGTCGCTCAGACGAGTGCGCACACAGCATCGGGTGGTGGGAGACGTCTTACAGCAAGTGCCCCCAGAAGGGGCTTCCTGGGTCTGCGCTGGGTCCCCTTCAGCCCTCTCGGAAAGCCAGCGCGCTCCTCTGGGGGCTGCCTGTGGCCCCCCACCTGCCTCTGGCTGGCTACACCAGTTAGTTTGATTGGATTTCAGTAACAGTGGCTTTGTGTTGTCTCTCTGAATTTGAAGTGCCTTTGTTTGGAATTGTCCTTGCTTTTTTATTGTTGTTTCTATCAGCCCAAATGCGAGGTCTTAACCTGCTCCGTGAAGGGCAGGGTCGCCTGCGCTCCTCACCAGCTCTGCCTGCGGCATCCTTAGTGTTTACCACGCAAGTGTAGCACCGGCCGTGTTTTGGGAAAACCCTGCTCTGCTGGTTTGTGAAATTATAACCTTGATTTGGCATTTTTAGCAATCGAATTCTCTACCCACTGCCGACTTTGATGTATGCCTTATGGAAGCGTAAAGCTAGTCTGCAGAGTGTTGGCATCTTGTGACGGCACGTGATAGACTTCGGCGTGCAAATCTGGGTTCAAAGTGAAGATTTCTTTCTCTGAATTCACCAGACCTTTACCACAAAATGGGACTACTTCACAAGAATAAAAAAAGTAAAGTAAATTAGGTATATATCTTAACAGAAGGCTCTTCTCTCCACAGAAGCAACGATCCTGGGGCGCCTGGGTGGCTCAGTGGGTTAAAGCCTCTGCCTTCGGCTCAGGTCATGATCCCAGGGTCCTGGGATCGAGTCCCGCCTCGGGCTCTCTGCTCAGTGGGGAGTCTGCTTCCCCCTTTTCTCCCTGCCTGTTTCTCTGCCTACTTGTGATCTCTGTCAAATAAATAAAATCTTTAAAAAGAAAAAAAAAAAAGAAGCAATGATCTTGGGTTTACTAGGTCTTCATTGGGTTCAGACTCCCACAGGCCTACAGAAAATTCAATTGCACTGTCGACCCGCTTTTTCTAAGAAGTACTCTGCTAACAGGACTTTCTCTAAATTCGAATATTTATTTATGAGCTAGCTGGTTCTTTAAACATCTTGAGTTTGAGTAAACATTGCTTGAAGTGGTTATCAAATTTGAGAAAGCATGAGGATAACCAGAATGGCCCATCTGTCCTCTTTGCCGAGGTTAGCGCTGAGTCCAGCCTCCTGGCGTTGTTACATTTTGGAGATTTTTTTTTTTTTTTTTTTTTTAGTTTGGAGCTGGTGCCTCCCTGCCTTCTGTGGGGTGCCAGTGTTGTGTGTCGCCTCGGCACTCGTTCAAGAAAAATAACTTTCTCGAAGTGGTTTATAGGAGACCCTAGCTAAATAGTGTACTTTTACTTTCAGTGTGCGCATGTACTCATCAAAATTGTTTTGGAACTTAAGATGCAGAAAGCAAGACAGAGTGCACGGGCAGTCGCATGCGCAGCTGGCGGCACAGGTGAGCTCCCGAGGCCATGCAGGCGTGAGCGCCAGCCCCTTGCCGCGAGCCGCGCCGACTATTCGCTGAACTCTGTGCGCCGCCCGCGTGTTGTCCTGTGAGCGCCTGACTCCTTCCTTCTGCGTGGCCCGTGGCTCTGAACCTGCCTAGCCCTGGGAACCACACCGGCAGCCGTGGGAACACGGACCACAGCTCTTGTTCCGGTGCCCACCCACATGGAAACTCACCACCCTTCAGCTCGCCGGGCGGGCTTCAGCCCTCGGTGCCCTCCTTGTCTGAGGCCGTCCCCGCAGACGCTGCAGGAGAAACTCAGGGACCCATCATACCCAAGGAAGCTAATCATTTTTAATGACTTCTATTAAGATTGGCTTTCCTCCGAGATTTCCTGATGGAACTGGAAATGTTCTTTGCATTTTTCTTCCCCAAATGAGATCCCTGGGAATCGAGAAGTTTTAATGTAACTCAAAGGGTGGGAAGCTCAACAGTTCCAGAGCCCAGGCCCCCTGACCCGCGTTCACACGATCATGACCAGGGCGCTCAGACATCTGGAATGATCAGAATTCCTTCGAATTCATCAAATCACCAAGGCATGGAATGGGGGGGGTAGCTTTTGAATAACATCAATCATCCCCAGTTATTTACTCCACAGATTTAACTGTTTCTTTAAAAAAAAAATCTTCCCTCTAGTGTTCCTGTAGGCATTCCTAGTTGAGGCGTTGCCGGCCAGCTTTGGAGCCCAGGGCACTGGATCCTGATCCAGTCTTTGCGGACGCACCTTGTCCCATTCATGTTTTCCCTTTCTCTTCTCTTTTCTTACCTTGCTTAACAACCAGTTTCTAGGGAACAGTGGGAGGAGAAGGAAGAGAGAACCACACCCCCTGAAAAGGCCCCAACTCCCGGGCGTTTGTTGACATAGGTATATTTTGAGCCTTCCACTTACGAGCCTTGATGGTCTGAAAGCAACTTGTAGCTCTTTCCAAAGTACTTGTTAACAAAGCCATCATCAGAAATTGCATTATAATTTCAAAATGAAAATTAGTACTTTGGTCACCCATAGGTCCTGCGATTATATGTATATTTCACAAACAACAATGGCTGTGGTTTCTACGTACAGAGAGCTTCGTTTCCGAAGGTCATGTGGATGTTAAAAATGGGGCATCTGTGTGTTGCTTTTACTCCATCATGAAAGGCACGAATTAGCGTTTGGGTCTGTTAGAGGGTCACGTGTATTTGTATCTATCCAATGGGACACTGGCTTTTTGTATCTAGTAATGGGCCGGATTAGGTATCAGTTTCTCACACACACGAAGAGCAGCCTCTGCTCCCAGCCCTGCGCACGCACATGCACATGCGCACATGCACACACGCGTGCACGCACACACATGCATGCACACGTGCGCACATGTACACACATGCACGCACGCACGTACACGTGCATGCACAGCCCCTTTTTTTCATTTTCTGCATCGATGAGCTGATCTTGCAAGGGACGTGCTATACAAGGGTTTTGACTCTTACATTATTTTAAGGCAAGAGAAACAACAATAAATATTGAGAAAAGAAAGCTAATTTGTATTTAGAGCATTTTAATATAGGGAATGCTTTTCAAAATCAATGTAAGCCAGCTGGCTTTTGCCAGTTTTCTTTTATTATAAAGATTAAAAGTAAACCAGGTCCAGATCTTTTATATTGTAACTATTTTCTTGACTTACTAGGATGAGATCTTAAAATATCATTCATAACATGTTTTAAACGTCCATATAGGACTTGATACTAATTTTCTCACAGTTTGAGTAGATTTAAGGGAAATAATGCTCTAAGATATGTAAAGACCAGCAGGTAAATCCAGACATTTCCACAGAGTCCATTCATTCTGCTGATGGGTATGGGATGCCAGTGTCATTAATCTGTGTTTGTTTCAGAAGGAAAGTTCCGGAAGGGAGCATGGTGGGCTCATGCGGGTCTTACTATGGACAGAGCACATTTCTGATGGAAACGGAGGCAAGGCAAAACCCCTCGTGTGCCCTCCCTTAATCAATCAGGTCTACGTAGAATTACACTGAATCGGTTTTGGTCGAGCGCTGCTGTTCGCTTTAAAGTTCCAGCACCGGCCGCTGGGGGTTGCCGGTGTGAGGGCGCCGTTCCCGGGGCGTCGGAGCAGCAGCACCCCTGTCCTCCTCCACATACCAGTAAAAGCCTCTCCAGCTTTCCAGTGAGACTGGAACGACACAAAATGGGACGTTAGGGCTCTGGACTTCGATTTCTAATTTCAGGTTGTTGCTATTGGCCATATTTTCCATTAAAATTAACCTTTTTTTCTCACTAGTAGGGAGGAGAGTTTAAATTGTTTAAGGCTTCCTATCTTAGGGGCCTTTTACTTTTTTTTTTTTTTTAATTTGACAGACAGAGATCACAAGTAGGCAGAGAGAGAGGGGGAGGCAGGCTCCCCCCGAGCAGAGAGCCCGATGCGGGGCTCGATCCCAGGACCCGGAGACCATGACCCGAGCCGAAGGCAGAGGCTTAACCCACTGAGCCACCCAGGCGCCCCCTTAGGGGCCTTTTCAAAGGGGGTGCGTCTGCGCTGTGTGGGGAGGCGGCGGCCGTCCGGGCGCTAGAGGCCTCGGTTTCGGGGCGTGACACGAAGGACCCGAGCAAAGCGGGCGGGATTCCTGTCTGCGTGGGGAGTCGCGGCCCTGGAGATGGCCCAGAGCCTCGCCGCCCGCCCCTTCCCTCTCCTCGCTCGGCCCCCTGGCCCTCCTTCCTCCTTCCCCACGGCGGGGGCTGCGCCGACCGTTTCCACTCGAGGAGCCGAGTCCTCACGCCGGGGCTCCTGCGCGCGGTGACAGGCTCCGCGCGGGCTCTGGCAGCGGCGCGTTCGCTGCCTCAGCTTCCCTGACTTTCTGCTGACGTGGTAGCCGGACGGCCGCCTCACGCGTCACGCCTAACCTAAGGGGCCTCCGTCTCTGCGCTTCGTCCGTGGAGGCCGCGTTTTTCGGGCCGACTGGCCCCCACCACAGCGGGAGGAGCTTCGGCTCGGAGCAAGTGGCCGGTTCCGAGCGGACTGGGCGCCTTCGTCTGCTTTCCGCACGCGGCGGTCACGGGCCACGCAACTGACTTTCTGTCCTTTTGCCTTTCAACAGCCACACGCCAGGGGGAAGATCTACGTCCAGAGCCAAGGTAAGAATCTTTAAATGTATTTTTAAGAGACGGTCCTTCTGGAGCCGAGCTCGGCCGTGTTTGTGGTGAAATCCCGCGGGGCCTCGGATTCGCCTCCTGATGACGAGCAGGACCGACGCACCTGTTCCCGCCTGCCGGGCCGTAAAGGACGGCTCCGGCCACGTCGTAAAGGACAGTTTAAAATACGGGCCCTTTCGCAGCTGCAACCAGAAGTACAGGGCGCGCCCTCGGGGGTGTTTCCAAAGGGGGAGAGCGTCTCCCTCCGTGGAGCCGAGGGGAAGCAGAGCCCGCCTGCTCCAACCTCACCCAGGCGGTGGCCCCCACAGCCCTCGGGGAAGCCGGCAGCGTGTGAGCGCACTGAGGGGCCGCCGGGTTCTCGCTGCAGCAGCGCAGGCCCGGGAAGAAGCCGCTGCGGAGCGGAGGCCGGGCCCGCCTCGTCGCGGGGGACGTGCTCGGGGGCTTCAGGAGACTTGCAGAACCACTTCCAAACAAGCCCTTTCTTGGAACACTCGGGGTTTTGTTTTGTTTTTAAAGATTTTATTTGTTTATTTGACAGAGGTCACAAGTAGACGGAGAGGCAGGCAGAGAGAGAGTAGGAGGCAGGCTCCCCGCTGAGCAGAGAGCCCGATGTGGGGCTCCATCCCAGGACCCCGGGATCATGACCTGAGCCGAAGGCAGAGGCGTTAACCCACTGAGCCACCCCGGCGCCCCTGGAACACTCGTTTTAAAAACGATGCACTAGCTCCGAGTGTGTGTATAAAAGGAGTCTCCAGGTGTGAGCGCGGGTGCTGTCGCGGCCTGACTCCTAGCCCAGGGCCACGCGGGCGCTGCAGGCAGGCACGGGCTTGGCCACGGCCTCTACGACCTACACCCCGGGTCGCTGTGAACACCGCGTAACCTGTGTGGACCTCAGTTTCCAGCCCCATAAACTGGGGGACTCTGCCTAGCAGGGCTTTCAGGGGCTCCCAGGGGCGTATGGGCTGCACCCACCCAGGGTCTGTGCCCAGGGCGGGCGTGCAGTGCACACTAACTAGTCCAAAAGTGAGTCATCGGTGTCAGTGTGGGTGACGGTCTCGAAGGTAAGTTGCAGAGAGGGTTCCATGACTTAATCCACACGTCCTGAAACTGCAGATGTTTCCCATTACCACGGCAAGCCGAATGTTGCCCGAGTGCCCTGCATCTTAAATGTTCAGTTCAGAATCTCACACTTACATCTGTCCAAGGAGATGCCAAGGGTAGCAGGCCGTCCTGTGTGACACGGGGAGGGCCCAGGCTAGGAATTCTAAGCAGAGACGAAATTCGTACGGGGGGCCGTGACGCAGAAGCTGCTGCCTCTGTTAGAGACGCGGCTGGCCCACCCGGCGATGGACGGCGGGGTCGAAGGGGAGGCACCTTTCCTCGCTTCGGACCCACGGGCTCCCTTTGAAGGTCCCGTGCGGGAGGGATGAACAGGCGTGCGCAAGGCACTCGGGACTCTGAGCTCCTCGTAAGAAGCACGCAGGAGACCGGAATCTGCACGGCGACACAGGCTAGCGGCTTGCATCTAACCGACGTGGCCGCTCTCTCTCTCCTTCGACCCAGGCGTCGTGACCGCACCAAGCGCCACCTTCAGCTGGGACACCTTCCTCCACCGTTCAGGTGAGACCTTTTGGCCACGGTGCTGCTTGTGCGGTGGCGTGAGGCGCGACGCGTGCTCGTGGGGGGTTCGGGAGAAGAGGTTCTTCGGGTCAAAGAACAAGGGAAGGAGGGGAGCGGGAACTGGGATCAGGGTGCCCTGGCTTCTCTCTGTTCCCGGAGACGTCATGAGTGTCTCTTCCTTGGGAGAATGGGAAGAAGAGTGGCTTTGGAGAAGGACTTTTCATCCATTCTGGGTTCAGGTCTTCTGTGAACTACGTGTATATACGTGAATATTTTCTTTCCCCCGGTTTACCCGTTTTCTTCTAGTTTATCCATTTTTCATTAATGGTTAGCACTGAGCCCTGGCCTGCTCAAAGTCCACAGAAGGCTTTTCCCTCTTTCTTTTCCTCCATAAGTGTTAATGTTTCAGCGCTTTCACCCGTCTGAAATTCACTTTTGCGTGTGATATGAGGTGGGGATCAAAATCCCATTCTTCCTGCACGGTGTGCTAGTATCGGTCACGGAAAACGTTCTTCTTCACTGAACCGCTCTGCCAAAACGCGGGAGGCCGCGCGGGTGTCCGCGGTCCGCACGTCCGCCCGCGGCCCATGCTGCGCCCTTCTTGCTGCCGCTTCGCAGAATGCCGGGAGGCCAGTGCCGAGTCGGTAACTCCACGTGTTGTGCCTTTCGGTACGTTTCCACCCACCCGTCAATCTCTAATAAAACCCCACTGTACTGGTCTGCAGAGGAATTGGGGGAGAATGCAGATCTTAAAGTCCATGAGAACGTGATCCACCTGTCCACTTTTTTGAGTCCCATTTACCTTCATAATGACTGGTACAAGTCTGTTTTTTAAAAGAAAATTATTGGGGCACCCGGGTGGCTTAGCCGGTTAAGCATCTGCCTTGGTCTCAGCACACGGTGCTCCCTGCTCAGTGGAAGCCTGCTTCTCCCTTTCCTCCTCTTCCCCCGATCGTGCTCTCACTCTCAAATAAATAAAAAATTATTCTTAAGGATTATTTTTGATGCTACTCCAGAGGTTTTTAAAATTTTATTTCTGAATTGTTTGTTGCTAGTATACAAAAATACAATTGATTTTTTACATTATATCCTAAAATCTTACGAATTTATTAATTCTAATCACAAACCCCTTAGTAGTATTTTGAGTTCTACAAACTTATTTGACCAACCCCTTTTTAAACACATTGATATTTAGTGATGCAGGTGCTAGGATTTCGATCTTCATACATTTGCCCAATTGTTTTCTTTTTTTTTAAACATCCTGTAAAATCTGCCATTTTAATAACGTATAGTGTATTCTTTCCCCAGGGGTACAGGTCTGTGGTTCATCAGGCTTACACAGCTCACAGCACTCAGCATGGCACATGCCCCTCCCCAGTGCCCAGCACCAGCCACCGTACCCCTCCCATCCTCCCCCCAGCAATCCTGTTTGTTTCCTGAGATTGAGTCCCTTATGGTTTGTCTCCCTCTTTGGTTTTGTCTTGTATCGTCTTTTCCCCCTTCCCCTGTGATCCTCTGCCTTGTTTCTCAAATTCCTCATATCCATGAAATTGTGATAATTCTTTCTCTTATTTTGCATAGTATTCCACTGTATATATGAACTACATCTTTTTTTTTTTTTAGATTTTATTTATTTGACAGAGAGCAAGAGATCACAAGTAGGCAGAGAGGTAGGCAGAGAGAGAGGGGGAAGCAGGCTCCCTGTTGAGCAGAGAGCCCGATGCAGGGCTTGATCCCAGGATCCTGAGATCATAACCTAAGCCAAAGGCAGAGGCTTAACCTGCTGAGCCACTCAGGCTTCCCTGAACCACATCTTCTTTATCCATTCATCTGCATCTGGGTTCTTTCCATAGTTTGGCTATTGGGGACGTTGCTGCTATAAACATTCGGGTGCACGTGCCCCGTCGGATCCCTACATCTGTATCTTTGGGGTAAATACGCAGGAGTGCGATTGGGTCGTAGGGCAGCTCTATTTTCAGCTTTTTGAGGAACCTCCATGCTGTTCTCCAGAGTGGCTGCAGCAGCTTGCATTCCCACCAACAGTGTAGGAGGGTTCCCCTTTCTCCGCATCCTCACCAGCATCTGTCATTTCCTGACTGGTTCATTTTAGCCATTCTGGCTGGTGTGAGGTGGTATCTCATTGTGGTTTTGATTTGTATTTCCCTGATGCCGAGTGACGTGGAGCACTTTTTCATGTGTCTGTTGGCCATCTGGATGTCTTCTTTACAGAAATGTCTGTTCATGTCCTCTGCCCATTTCTTGATTGGATTCTTTGTTCTTTGGGTGTTGAGACCCAATTGTTTTCTTTGGAACACCTGAAAACAGAATCTCGGGGTTAGATTATTTATGCCTTAGAGCTTTCATGCATAATTGCCTCCTGAAAATGCAGCATCAATGAGCATATCACAATATCTTTAAATACAGGAAGTTTTCCTGCCCACCCTTGAGGCCCTTAAGTGTAGGCTCTTGGGGACTATCATGGCCTTACAGGCCCACCAGCCCAGTAATTCTGCTGGAGTGTGGGAACAGCTGCCACTGACTCACCCAGTGCAGTGTAAAGTTGAAGAACTCATCCGTTTCACCCCCACTGTTTCTTGTGAGAGTCGGTGTTGCAAGGGTACCGCTGTGGGGGGGGGGGCTCTGACGTCACAAGCCTGACGTAAACTTCCGAGAGGAGCTGCAAATGCAAACCACAGCCCTGTCTGCAAGCAGATGTGCAGACCCCAAGCCCGAGTCCTCTCCGGAACATCAGACAGAAACCCCCACCACCTACTGTAGGTCGGCCTTAGGGTCCATTGGAAAAAGAAAATTTCCAAGCATTTTATAGAAACCATTTTCCAAGTGCATCCATCAGCCTCGGGGCCAGCAGCAGGGCCGTTCCCCACGTCATGGAGGAACCGCCGCCGCCCCAGTGCTCTGTCGCGCCGGGAAGCGCAGGCCATTACTCAGACCCAGCCGGGCCCGCTGGAAATCGCGTTGGGAGGTTATTTCAGCTTCTATATATCATGAGGTGCTGCTGGCAGTGTGACTAACGGTCACAATTTCCAAAAGGAGAGCGATTTTTCATCAAGCCTGTAGTCTCTGGTTGGTTGCTTCGTTGGTCTTGTTACGGAGGGATTAACAACAGCAGAGGGATGGGCAAGTCTCAGACCTGCGGCCGGCAGCTCCAACTTCACGGGCGCAGTTAGACGCCGTGACCGTGGCTGGAACCCGTGGCAGAGGGAGCCATGGTGGTGTCACGCTCGCCGGCTCCGCTGGATCCTGGCATCCAGTGGAGGCAGAATTAATCGGTGTCTCTGGGTTTCATGAGCAGGTGTCTGTCCTCATTTGCGGGGTCGTTCATCTTTCTCGTCTTTGGACTCGAGATGGACGGTCTTCCCTACCCATCCTCCATCTCAACCTGGCCTCCGGGGCCCGGGACTGTGATTTGTCACTTCCACTTTGAGCTTCAGACAGTGAAAACAGAAAATCCGGTGAATTCAGTGCAGACTCCTAGCCATCAGATGCTCAGCCCCTGCATCGGACCAGCTGCTCACCTGGCAGTCACGGCGGCAGGGCGCGGGGCCTCTCAGCAGCGCGCCCACCGGCCCGCGCTTCATCTGTCTCCAAGGGCTTCCGTGTGCTGCTCGGTCCCCGATGCTGATTTCATGATGTGCCCTCCTTCACACTCTGGCTGGGTCCTTCGGAGAATATCCAGTTCTCCCTCTAAGCCCTAGCTCACAAACTGCTAAATCTTTTTAAAACATTGAATGACGTCTATGCTAACCACATACCATGTTCCAACAAGCCAGCTGGGAAAATGAAGAATAAAGTAGGTTACAGGCACTAAGGGGCACCATTACAGTTTTCTACATGCTATTTACAGTAGTTATTCGGATCAGAAGATACACGTACAGGAATCAGGTCAGTTACCTTAGTGTTTTTATGTACATTTCCATGTCCAATGTGAATGTTGCTATGGCTCAATCATGCGTGATTTTTTGCTTTTAAATATCAAGAACCAGGGCGCCTGGGTAGCTCCGATGGTTAAGCATCTGCCTTCAGCTCAGGTCATGATTCCAGGGTCCTGGGATCAAACCCCACATCATGCTCCCTGTTAGCAGGGACCCTGCTTCTTGCTCTCCCTCTGCCTGCCCCTCCCCTGCTGTGCTTTGTCTCTCTCAAATAAATATTTAGAGATAAATCAATAAATATCAGTAACTGCCGCATCTAAAACAGCAATTCTTTATAAGCCACCAAACCCAAAAACTGTGAAAGCGTGAATTTGACCAGACCTTCCTGATTTTGTTTGTATCTCGATTCTTAACACGTCTATTTAATTTTCTTCTCTCCTCCTTTCAATTCTGTTTCTATGTGGAGACTGGACTATGCCAGGCTCAGATGGTAGTGTTTTGCCTTCTTGGCCAGGCCTCGGAAAACCCTTTGTTCTTCAGGTGGAAAATTGATGTTACCAGATCCCTTGATATTCTCACAGCCCTGAAATCAAATTTTCCGGCTAACATTCACTACATCTAATGCACTCAACTGAAGTCTTTGGATTCTTTTCTCCTTATAATAACCCGTGGACAAAAAAAACAAATGAACAGAGAGGCTAGAACAGAAGCTGGGAGAGAAGTGGCTTTACGCAGATCAGGTTAGTACCGTGGGGCTGCTGACAGGTCAGGCAGAGCACATTGGAAAGCATGGAGGGCGCTCAGCCCGTGGGGACCAATACCTGGCCAGTAATGGTTATCAAACCATTCTGAACACCTACAAACTCAACAGGAGATCGAAGAAGAAAGAAAAAAGCATAATACCCTCTAGTTCCATCCACGCTGTTGTAAATGTAAAATGTAAATGTAAAAGCGTTGTAAACGCTTTTGATGGCTGCATAGTATTCCATTGTACGTATGAACCTCATCTTTATCCATTCATCTGTTGGTGGACATCTGGGTTCTCTCCATAGTTTGGCTATTGTGGACATTGCTGCTATGAACACTGGGGTGCACATGTCCCTTCGGATCACTATATTTGTATCTTTAGGGTAAATACCCAGCAGTGTGATTGCTGGGTCATAGGGTAGCTCTATTTTCAACATTCTTTTAAGAAAGCCTAAACCTAGCAGGAGAAGAGAAATAATAAAGATCAGAGCAGAAATCAATGAAATAGAAACCAAAAGAACAGTAGAACAGATCAGCAAAACTAGGAGCTGGTTCTTTGAAAGAATTAGTAAGATTGATAAACCCCTGGCCAGACTTATTAAAGAGAAAAGAGAAAGGACCCAAATTAGTAAAATCATGAACGAAAGAGGAGAGATTACAACCAATACCAAAGAAATACAATTATAAGAACCTATGATGAGCAACTATACGCCAGCAAATCTGACAATCTGGGAGAAATGGATGCATTCCTAGAGACATATAAACTACCAGAGCTGAACCAGGAACAAATAAAAAACCTGAACAGACCCATAACCAGTAAGGAGATTGAAGCAATCATCAAACAAGAGCCCAGGATCACATGGCTTCCCAGGGGAATCCTATGAAATATTTATATTTTTTATTTTTATTTTTTTATAAATAAGGTAAGTGCCCGGTTTAGCACTTTTTAAAAAATTTTTATTTATTTATTTGACAGATCACAAGTAGATGGGAGGGGTGCGGGAGGGGGAAGCAGGCTCTATGCTGAGCAGAGAGCCCAATGTGGGCTCGATCCCAGGACCCTGACCATGAACTGAGCTGACAGCAAAGGCTTAACCCACTGGGCCACCCAGGCGCCCCCCTGCCAAACATTTAAAGAAGAATTCTCCTGAAACTGTTCCAAAAAATAAAAATGGAAAGAAAACTCCCAAACTCATTTTATGAGGCATGACCTTGATCCCAAAACCAGACAATGACCCCATCAAAAAGGAGAATTACAGACCAATATCCCTGATGAACACAGATGTGAAAATTCTCACCAAAATACTAGCCAACAGAATCCAACAGTCCATTAAAATGATGATTCAGCACGACCAAACTGAATTTGTTCCTGGGCTGCAAGGGTGGGTTCGACAACCACAAATCAGTCAATGTGATACAACACATTAATAAAAGGAAGAACAAAAACCATATGATACTCTCAACAGATGCTGAAAAAGCATTTGACAAAGCACAGCATCCTTTCTTGATCAAAACTCTTCAAAGTGCACGGAAGGAGGACACATACCTCAATACCATCAAAGCCATCTATGAAAACCCACCACAAATATCATTCTCAATGGAGACAAACTGAGAGCTTTTCCCCTAAAGTCAGGAACACGGCAGGGATGTCCACTATCACCACTGCTATTCAGCATAGGACTAGAAGTCCCAGCCTCAGCAGTCAGACAACAAAAAGAAATTAAAGGCATCCAAACCAGGCATCCAAATCAGCAAAGAAGTCAAACTATCACTCTTTGCAGGTGATATGATACTTTATGTGGAAAACCCAAAAGACTCCACTCCAAAACTGGTAGAGCTTGTACAGGAATTCAGTAAAGTGTCAGGATATAAAATCAATGCACAGAAACCAGTTGCATTTCTATACACTAACAGCAAGACAGAAGAAAGATAAATTAAGGAGTCAGTCCCATTTACAACTGCACCCAATACCATAAGATACCTAGGAATAAACCTAACCAAAGAGGCAAAGAATCTGTACTCAAAACTATAAAGTGCTCATGAAAGACGTTGAGGAAGACCCAAAGAAATGGGAAAAGGTTCCGTGCTTATGGATTGGAAGAACAAATACTGTGAAAATGTCTATGCTACCTAGAGCATTCTACATGTCTAATGCAATCCCTATCAAAATACCATCAACTTTTTTCAAAGAAATGGAACAAATAATCCTAAAATCTATATGGAACCAGAAAAGACCCCGAATAGCCAGAGGAATGTTGGAAAAGAAAAGCAAAGTTGGCAGCATCACCATTCCAGACTTCCAGCTCTATTACAAAGCTGTCATCATCAAGACAGTATGGTACTGGCACAAAAACAGACACATAGGTCCATGGAAAAGAACAGAGACCCCAGAAATGGACCCTCAACTCTATGGTCAACTAATCTTCAACAAAGCAGGAAAGAATGTCCAATAGAAAAGGGATAGTCTCTTCAACAAATGGTGTTGGGAAAATTGGACAGCCACATGCAGAAGAATGAAACTGGACCATTTCCTTACACCACACACAAAAATTGACTCAAAATGGATGAAAGACCTCAATGGGAGACAGGAATCCATCCAAATCCTTGAGGAGAACACAGGCAGCAACACCTTTGACCTCAGCCACAGCAACTTCTTCCTAGAAACATCGCCAAAGGCAAGGGAAGCAAGGGCAAAAAAGAACTACTGGGACTTCATCAAAATTAAAAACTTTTGCACAGTAAAGGAAAAAGTCGACAAAACCAAAAGACAACTGACAGAATGGGAGAAAATATTTACAAATAACCTATCAGATAAAGGGCTAGTATCCAAAATATATAAAGAACGTATCAAACTCAACACCTAAAGAACAAACAATCCAATCAAGAAATGGGCAGAAAACATGAACAGACATTTTGGCAAAGACGACATCCAGATGGCCAACAGACACATGAAAAAGTGCTCCACATCACTGGGCATCAGGGAAATACAAATCAAAACCACAGTGAGATCCCACCTCACGCCTGTCAGAATGGCTAAAATTAACAAGTTAGGAATGACAGAAGTTGGAGAGGATGTCGAGAAAGCAGAAACCTCCTACACTGTTGGTGGGAGTGTAAGCTGGTGCAGCCGCTCTGGAAAACAGCATGGAGGCTCCTCAGTATGTTGAAAATAGAGCTACCCCATGACCCAGCAATCACACTGCTGGGTATTTACCCTAAAGATACAAATACAGTGATCCGAAGGGACATGTGCACCCCAATGTTCATAGCAGCAATGTCCACAATAGCCAAACTATGGAGAGAACCCAGATGTCCACCAACAGATGAATGGATAAAGATGTGGTTCATACATACAATGGAATACTATGCAGCCATCAAAAGAAATGAAATCTTGCCATTTACAACAGCGTGGATGGAACTAGAGGGTATTATGCGGAGCGAAATAAGTCAGTCAGAGAAAAGCAACTATCATATGATCTCCCTGATGTGAGGAAGCTGAGAGGCAACCTGGGGGGTTTGGGGGTAGGGAAGGAAAAAAATGAAACAAGATGGGATCGGGGGAAAGACAAACCATGAGAGACTCTTAATCTCACAAAACAGACTGAGGGCTGCTGGGGGGTGGGGGGAAGGGAGAGGGTGGCTGGGTTGGGGATGTCAGGAGGGCATGTGCTATGGTGAGTGCTGCGAAGTGTGTAAGCCTGACGAGTCACAGACCTGCACCCCTGAAAGAAATAATACATTACATGTTAATAAACTAAAAAATGAATTATTTTTAGGAAGCCTCCACACCCAGTGTGGGGCCCCACACAGGGCTTGAACTCACAACCTGAGATCAGAACCTGAGCTGAGATCAAGACTCAGATGCTCACCTGATTGAGCCACCCAGGCACCCCAGGGACCAGCACGTTAAAAAACCGAAGTGGGATAGAAAGCATGAGAGTTCCTGGCGCGTGTATGGCTGACAAGGGGCCGTGTGTGCACGCACACACATACATCATGGGGGCGTTTCCCCGCCGCATGCCCACCTCACTGCGAGTCACAGAACGTTGTCCTTGGTGGGTCACTCTCTCCAGGCTGGCTTCCTCGGGGTCCTGGGTAGGGGTGGGTAGAGGCACACCTCTCCCAGCGTCACCTGAGCACAACCGAACCATGTGTCACGGTGACATAAAGGGACAGACTGGTTTCCAACATCACGCCTGCGTGAGGCACACGTACAGACGCCAGTGGAGTCTTTCTGCCGAGACAGCAGATCGTTTCCAGGCCGGGCTTGCTTCGGCTCCCGTCCCTGGGTCGTCTCTGTGTTCGCTTTGCTGTTGTACTTTTCGTTACTTCAGGTTTCCTGATTCCCCTTTCTGGTACATTCCTGTGTCTCTTTCTACCTTTCCTTCTTGTCTTCTTCTCGTGTATTCGAGCACATATTCCAGGTACTTCGTGATGACGGGGTCTGTGATGTTGTGTCCCACCCAGGGGCTCACATCTGCACACACAGCCCTTCGGGAGTTGTTCTAGATGTAAACACAGTGTGCACACGTGTGCATGTGTGTGTGTGCACGCCCACGTGCCCTGGGCCCAGGCTGCCCCGCATAGTTAACAGCACATCCCCTGGCTTTCTCCTTGTCCCTCTATTAACTTCCCAAAGTCACTGACAACTGATTTTCATGGCGACACTCGCCATCTGGCTTCAGCTTCACTGACGCTTCCTGCCTCGGAAGGAGGAATTTATCTGTGTCTCACACTGGACCTTCTAGTCCCTTAAAGAAATTCTTCCAGTTATCATTCGTTAAAGGGAATAGCTTGTCTCCTGGCCTCTAAGTCCTCTGATCCGGGATTCGAATTCTGCACGTCGCTTCCAGCTCAGACTTTCGGTCACACAGCGCGTCTTGTCCTCCTGGGTTCGATCCGGGGTGCTCTGCACGGGGGGGGGGGGGGGGGCACCTTCACAGCCCCGCACCTCGGTGACGTTGTCCGCCGTTACTTCAGCCCGCGGGGACACCCAGCCTTACCGCGTGTCACGGGCGGTCAGCACACGGCGTGTGTGCTCACGTGGAGGGGGAACAGCCGTGTCCCCTCGTCGCTCCGGCGACGCAGCTGTGCAGGCCCCCGGCAGCACCGGGACCCGGGAAGTGCCTGCGGGCACCGAGTCCTCGCTCGGCCGGTTTGAGGCCCCGGTACGTGCGTCCGGGACCGCGGAGGTCTTGGGTTAGCTTGCGTCCGTGGCACGGGTCGTTTGTCAGTCACTTGCCTGCTGCCGCGCTTCAAGCCACCTCAGCGCCAAGGGGCTCATCGAGCCCCGGCTTCCCGTGGCCCTGGGGGCTGGCGGCCGGCCGTCTCCCCGCACACCCTCGTCCCCAAGCAGGCAGCGGCCTGGCTGGGAGGCGGCGGTGCTCCGGGGCCGAGACAGCGACACGGGGCTTCCCACGGCCGAGCCCCGAAGTCACTCGCTGGCCTCCCGCTGAGCCCGGTCCAGTGTCGTGAGAGCGGCCACCAGGCGACCCGGAGCCTTTAGTCCCCGCCCGGCGGGCGCAGCTCAGTGACACGCGCACTCGGGCCCCCTCACGGCGCAAAGCCCCCCCCCCGGCGCGGACACGCGCTCGTGTAAGCGAAGCCCTAGCGAAACGCTCTCCGGCGGCGCCTTCTCTGCGCTAAGAAGCCCTGAACTCTTGCCTTGCAGGGATCCAGCAGAGGGCCGATAACCTGCACGTCTTTCTCCTGGTGTGTGGCCTCAGACGAGTTAAGGACCCTCTGTACTTGGTGGACGTGTTCTCAGGTACGCCTCGTTCACCGCAGCCCGAATCCCTGTGGGACTTTCCGTTACGGTCGCCGCCTTCCCGCGTGAGACAACTGCCTCTCGGGGTTCCTCTGCAGCACCCAGCAAGCTGAGAGCACCGGGTAGTGACCGTCTTCCTCCCCTGTGCCCTCGGTTCTGAGGACATCACCAAACAGTAAATAATCGTAAGAATGACATGATCTGACCTGGAAGCGTGCCAGCGTGTCAGTGGGCACAGGACGCCTCTGGAGACTTGCCGCGCCGCCTGAAGTGCCCCAAGTCCGCGGTGGCTGTGGAGCGGTTCCTCCTGGTTGTCCCAATGGGGGAGCGAGGGGAGCCGTGAGGATAACGCAAACATTCTCCAAAGAGCGTTTCACTTGGAATAGCACAATGTTCCGTGTTTACGGTTCAGATACATAGAATTCGACTGTTAGGAATGGGAGCGGGGTAAGAATGTATGTGAGCACGTACACGATGTTAGACTTAACTACAATTCCATCTATGGCATAAAACCACTGAAACGTTTTTTCTCTTTCTTCCAAGAATGGCACCGCGAAGAGCCGAACGTCTACATGGTGATCGCAGGCCCTGAAGTAAGTGGGCGCCCCGCAAACACCGCTCTCCTCTCCATCTTGATACTTTCTTTTCTAAAATCAGTTGCCATTTCCCTTCTGACCCCGTTATTTTCTCCCGTTAGAGTAAAGTCTGCCTTTTTAGAAGTGGAAACCCAGCGGAAGGGCGAGGCGGCTTTGTAAGTCCTCCAGCTCTCCGAGGCAGTTCTCACGGGCTGCGGCGTGGGGCGCGCGGGGCCCGCGACCCCGAAACCCCGCGCAGCAAACCACACCGGCTACTCCCTCACCGAGCACCGGCTGAGCGGGCTGACCTGCAGCTGGGACCCAAGCGGTGTGGGAAGTAACTGTCCCGGAGCGGGGCAGAGCAGAGGCCGGCAGAAGGCCCGGGAGACCCCATGTCTCGGGGCACGGGCCGCAGGAGAGCCGCTGCCCCCCTCGACAATGCGGGCCAAGCTCGTGCAGCTCTGTCCCCCGCGCACACCGAGCACTCGGGAGTCAGAGCCTCAGGGTGGAGACCCCCCCCAAGAACGAACTGTGATCTACTCCAAGTGCTGCGGGAAACGGAGCAGGCTCTGTGCTTCCAGCAGGTGCGACGGGACTGTGCCCGCACGGGGGTCTCTGCCGGGGCAGCAGATGGCACCCCCTGGGGAAAGGCATCGCTCATCTCCTCGGTCCCGTTTGCCCAACCGGGATAGTTGAGCTTGTGACCTCGCGGTGTCACCCGCTGTATTCACTGGGGGTGCCCCTGCGAACGCGAACCGGTGGGTTCCCGCACACCGCAGTCCTACCTGCTCTGCCTGCTCTTGTGTGGGTTCCCGGCTCCCTGGCGACACACGTGGCATGCAGTGGGGGACACGCGTGTCTCTGTATTCCCAGACTTTTGGAGACCGTACGTTTACCTGGAAAAAGACCTTGTGACCTAATAAAAACAGCGAAGGCTCTACTCTGCCCATGATCAGTCCGAACGTTTGGTGCAGCGCGCTCACGCACACTCACACACACTCACGCACACTCACGCCTGCGCGCGCACACGTGCTGGGCCACGGCCTTCCAGTGGCAACAAGATGACCCCCGGTGCCCGGCTGCATGCGAACTCCCCCCGGGGCCGGGTTGTTTGTGATGATGATGTTTTTTTTGTTTGTTTTTTAAGATTTTATTTATTTGACAGATCACAAGCAGGCAGAGAGAGAGGAGGAAGCAGGCTCCCCGCTGAGCAGAGAGCCCGATGTGGGGCTCGATCCCAGGACCCTGAGACCATGACGAGAGCTGAAGGCAGAGGCTTAACCACTGAGCCACCCAGGTGCCCCGGATGATGATGTTTTAATTCTCTTTCCATCCTTCTGTCCAAAAAGTGTTACTGAAAGGAAAAGTTGGGACTTTGAAGCTGAAATCCCTGCTACCGGAGAGAGAAAGCCTCAGACTTAGAATTTCGTGATGTGGTTTCTCATTTCCACTATTTCCGTCTTTGTGGCGATGTTCTATTTATGGCATGTGACACTGGCTTTCCATCTATGAAGATTTTCTTTAAAAATGAATTGGCTTCAGAAAAGTATTAAATAAGGAGCCGTACAGATGGTACGCAGACACGACAAATTACGAAAATGCACGCAATGGCCTGAGTCTGGGGAACAGTGGCTATGAAGCGTTCGTGTTCGGTGCAAGAGATCCTGAAACGCAGCCTTGCTGAACCAAAGCGCGGCCCCGCGCGACACCGCAAACGACCCTGTCTGCCGGGGTCTCTGTACCGCGTTTCCGTGTGCGGAAACCTGCGCGGAGGCTCAGGAACACTCCGGAAGCAGGGAGCTTGTGACAGCAACCCCTTCGCCGGGAACTGAGACCCGGGGGCGCTGGAGCTGAGGCAGTGGCCAGAGGGAGGGGCGGCCCCTCCCCAGACCCACCTGTGTCCCTCCGTTCAGCCTGCCACCAGCGGGGGACAGTCCCAGCGTGGCTGCCTCCTGTGGGCTTCTCAGCGCTGGTCTTCCGGGGGACACGGTTGTCGTCTTGTTACTTCAACTGAATGGGGACGCTGTGTGTCGCATCCCCTTTTTCCTCTCGATTCTGTGTGTCCCACGGAGGACACGAACGTGACGCATCGGGGGACACATCTCAGATCCCCCGGGAACCTGGGTGGGCTAGTGTCTAAGGCTTGTTTGCTTCCTGACCGTGGCCTGGGGTACACTGGTGAGTGTCCAGCAACCGGTGCCCGTGGGGAGCAGGGCGGGGGAGCCGTTTTCTGAAAGCCCCAGGGGCCTGTTGCCACAGTGTGGAAGCGTCCACCACGGCCAGTTCGCAGTACCGGGGGACTCTCTGAAGACAGCAGAGATGCGCGTGCGCGCACGGCCGACCGAAGCCAGCCCCGGGAGCGCGTACAGGCGGGAGCGCGCACACGCACACCGCCGGACGAGCGTCACTAGACAGTGCTGCTCTCGCTGCGCGCAGCTCTGCACTCCGGGCCTTGCTCAAGCGGCTCCAGCCCCGCGGCGCCTGAACACCAGGACTCTGAGATGGACCCGAGCTGAGATCAAGACTCCGACGCTTAACTCTGGTCCTTTCTGAAAGACTGTGCCGTCCCTTGCTATGTGATGCTGTTCTCTTCCATGTTATTTTTAAAAAGCTTGTTTTGGCCCAAAAATCAATCTCATGATTTGCTTCCTAATCTGACATGTGAAAGTCTGACCTGGCCACGCCGGATGGTGTCTGCGTCCCCACTTGGCGTCCATCCCCTCCAAGGCCAGCGCGGCAGCTCCCGCCGTGAGGCCTCTCCCCAGACGCCCCCGGGCTGTCGGGACCCCGCGGCTGTGCTCTTGCCCCCGCCCGCCCAGCCCCCCGCTTTCACCCTTACCGGATCCAGACTCCGTGTGCTTTCGTGGTCACGGATTCAATGGGACGTCATGTCGGAAGAGCCAACGAGGAGGGGGTCAAAGAGTTCTACCCCTGAAACGGAATCCCTGCGACTTCGGTGATGAATCTGGACATGGGTTTTCAGCGTGGGTCAGAGTTCAAACCTTGGGACACACCAAAACTCAGGCTTCAACGACTGTCGCGTAGGAGGCTGAACACCCTGAATGTTGCCATTATTTGTGGCATTTGATGGGAATTCACTCCTTATTCTGTGTCCTCCTCGGTTTACCGCGAAGCTCAGTGGCTGGATGGTCTTTCGGGAAAATGACACAGAGGCCGCGTGCTGGGCTCCCCGGACAAAACTGCACTGACTCAGCGAGCTCAGGCGAGTGGAATCGTCTCTCGTTAGGGAATCGTCGCGGTGCACGTAGCAGGGGTCCTTCTGGTCCCTTCTGTGTGTGGAGCCCCGTCATGTGGGACACACCAGTGAAGAAATCAGCACCGCTCAGCCGGCGTCACACTCAACCCAGCACATGCAACCGACGGGAAGACAAGAGCCACCAAGAGAGTAGCTGGAGGCCAGCCGGGAAGGTGCCGTCCAGGACGCCACCCCGCCCCCGGCGGGAGGAACGAGCTCCATCCTCTTCGTAGTCTCCGGGTCCTTCGGTTCCAGGTCCGGGACCCAGTTTGGGTTGCGTCCCACCCTTTTGTAAGGAGAGGACTAGGCACCCGGTTCCACTTTGACCAGCTATGTCCACGGGAGGCGGGGAGGAGGGACCAAAGGAAGGCGCTCCGGCAGAAGAGGGAGGCTGAAGGGTCCGCCGAGGAGGACACAGACACGCGCGGCACGTGGAAATGCCCTGTTGGTCTGGGCGCGTGGCCGGAGGAAGGAAGACGTTTATCGGTCAGTTGATGGGAGTAAACGGCCACGACGCTGGGTCCCTGGGGTGGTCTCGGTGCTTTCCTTTGGGGAAACGGAAAGAACGCCCCTTGGTGGGGAAGACTGCGCTCGGCTGGCCGAATCCGCTGTGTCCTCTGGATGTGCAGCTGGGTGACAGCGATGCTGAGCAGTCTCTGCAGGAGACCAGGCTACCATTATTTATGCTGTTCGTCCCCAAGGACACTATGCATGTTGTTATAAACGTGTGTGCGCGCATGTGTGTGCGCGTTCACATCTACTAAACCGGACTTCTTTATTCAGTCCAAGAAGTACTTACTGAGTGCCGCTGTGTTGTAGACACACACCGGCACGTGGCACAGTCGTGACACCTGCCGTCACGGGGCACGCAGTCCAGTCAGAGGACAGGCGGGGGCTGGGTCCGCAAGGGAGGGCCCGGGGCCGCGGGGCATTCACAGGCTCCTGCCGCTTCCCCCGGCCTGGCCCAGTCACTCGGCTGGCCGAGGAGCGTTTAGCCATTCCAGTCGCCATTTATAAAATCATTGCACGAATGTCCTTAGGTCTCTTCAAAAGTCACAGATGCTGTGTAGGTTTCATTTTTTAGGTGCCAGACGTGTTTATTTTCGTGGCCATTCTTAGCAAGAACATTTTAAAATGGGGATCTCCGTCCCATACGGGATCTCCGTAGTGGTTTAGACCCGGTGGCATCATCCGTGTCCTGCAGCGGGTAGTTCCGCGTGGCCGGGTAGTACGGCGGATGCACGCGCGGCCCCTGGAGTCAGCTGGGTGCCCCCCGCCTGTGTCTCAGCTTCCCCATCTGCGAAATAGGCATGACCAAGGCAGTGCCACCGGCCTCCCCGTTTCTCACGGCGACTGTGTGCCGCCGGCGCGGTGCCTCGGGCAGCGTCCTAGATGACGTTATGTGGGAGCGCGCAGCACGTGCGACTGTCTCCTTGCGGCACGGACACGCTGGGATCCCAGGTTAGCTGCGAGGTGGTCTCAGTCTGGCTTTGGTCTCCTACGAAAGCTGCTCTGATCTTTCCGTTCAAGCATTTTAGCAAAGCGTGTGGCTTCTGCTTCCAGGAGGGTCTCGAGCGGCCGCATTTGCTGGAGCTCCTTGATAAGGAGTGTGGTGCAAGCATCCGGTCTGAGCGAGACAGCTTAATGACTTCCCACAATAACGTCTTATATCAAAGATGATTTTCCTTAAGCCTGGGAGTTGAAACCGTCCCAGTGAACATATCTTCGGCTCAGAAATAAATAAGCTTAGAGGGAGGAAATGAGAATCTTCTTTGCTCCTTACAATGCTTTTGCTTTTTAAAATTTCATAACGTGCCTTCATTACATAAAAAAATCTACTTTTTTTTTTTCTGTATCTTGTATTTTGTTCCACTTGGCTTCACGGGGAGATTTGAAAATGAACTGATGTGGAAGGTAAATCCAGGCAAGTGTAATGCCGTGTGCACTTCCAGCTCAAAAGCAGTTAGAGCTTCAGCTGAATTTTAGTCAACGTGCTAGGTATTTCAGCAGACTTCTAAAGTTTTCCTCGATTACTTTTTTCTAAGTAGTTAACTGTGACAGAAGCATGCTAAAAAATTAAAAATGAGGGATCTCTAACTAAAAGTGATCATATGTGCAGTATGAATTTGACAATTACTATGGAAAGCCGAAAGGCGGCTTTCATTAGGCTGCTTTTTCATGATAAGCTATTGGGGTTGTAACGTAATTCCATTGTTTAAGATCACGTCAACAGAAAGAATCAAGAACAAAAATGGAAGGGAAGGGCCAGGCGGAAACCATGCATTTAGCGGGTATTACCAAGCAGAGAGCTGTGTGCAAGGCACGGGGCCTGGCCTTGGAGGGAAAGGACATGCATACGGGGGCAAGGCGGACAAGGACAAGCAGCAGACCAGGCAGGCCTGCGTTTGGAAGCAGGGCGAAGGAGATGTTGCTTGTTTGGATGGTCAGGGCAACTCCCGCCACGGGGGCATCGCCAGGGACGGAAGGGGGCACTGCTCGTGGCGAGAATGCAACAGTCAGGGAACCAGAAAACGACAAGACGGGCTTATCATGGGGCACGGACAGGTAAGCAGGCAGTGAATCCATAATGCACGCTGGCGTTCCGTGAACCCGTTGAAAAAACCCGAGGGCACAGCAGAGAGGCACAGAGCGTGGTTTTCGGTCTCCTGGCCCAGCACCCTTCCAGCTGTGTGATGGTGGCTAAGCTACACGAGCTCTCGGAGCGTCACAGTCCTCTCGTGTGGGCTGGGGTGATCACGTCAGGATCGCGTGCAGGAAGCAAGTTAACGCAGAGAACGTAGCATAGGTGAGGCCCAGAGACCATGGCAAGTAAACACGGACTCTTTTTTTTAAAATATTTTATTTATTTATTCATCAGAGAAAGAGGCACAGCGAGAGAGGGAACACAAGCAGGGGGAGTGAGAGAGGGAGAAGCAGGCTTCCCGCTGAGCAAGCAGCCCGATGTGGGGCTCGATCCCAGGACGCCGGGATCATGACCTGAGCCGAAGGCAGCCGCTTAATGACTGAGCCACCCAGGCGCCCCTAAACATGGACTCTTAATGGCCACAAACAGCAAATCATCCAGAAGTATGAGTTTCCCCTTTAAAGATCTTTCGAGGAGTGGGGAGAGTGTTGCAAGCTCCACGGGTCCATCTCTAGCCCTGGCACTGCTTCCAGCTGGCCCAGCTCCCCCAGAGGAGAAGGGGGGCAGGCAGGGAGGCCTCTGAGCAGGGATCCCCAGATGCACTTGGCCAGACCACTGGCTACAAAAGCCGCGTGCAAGCGGGCGCCCCCTGCTGGCGGCTGAAGAAATCCTTCCAGGCCTGCACTAGGGCATTCTGGAAGCTGTCTTCATCAGAAGACCTGCTCTGACTTCGCTGTGGACGTCTAGTGCAGGAATTGCCCAGGACTTCCAGCAGATCTGAGCTTTCAGGGCTCAGCTGTTGGTGCTTTGCAGGAGGCAAGTGAGGCCTATCGGGCTATTTGGAAGACACCAGCCTGTGTGCTGTCCAGACCAGGTGTGTGATAATGTCGCCAAAAGAACACGGGTAGCAGGCTGCACGCATGGAGAACGTACTCAAGAACCTTCTATGACAGGAAACAGTTCCTTCTCAAAAAAGCAAAAACCAGGCGTGCCTGGGTGGCTCAGTGGATTAAGACACTGCCTTCGGCTCAGGTCATGATCTCAGTGTCCTGGGATCGAGCCCCACATCAGGCTCTCTGCTCAGCAGGGAGTCTGCTTCCCCCCCCTGCCTGCTTGTGATCTCTCTCAAATAAATAAATAAAATCTTAAAAAAAAAAAAAAAGCAAAACCCAGGGTTCCTGGGGGGCTCAGTCAGTGAAGCGTCTGCCTTCAGCTCAGGTCATGGTCTCAGGGTCCTGGGATCGAGCCCCGCCTCAGGCTCCCTGCTCAGCGGAGAGCCTACTTCTCCCTCTGCCCATGCCCCTCCCTCGTGCACATGCTCGCTCGCTCTCTCGCCCCACTCTCAAATGAATAAATAAAATCTTAAAAACAAAAAAACCCCACGAAAGGTTCTCTCCTTGTTATTGGTAGTCCTGACCATTAGCTACTTCCCCCTACGGAGTCAGAAGGTGCCCGAGTGTGTGACCATGAACGGAAAGCCAGGGGCAGAAATCAGGTCTTGGAAGCATTTCTACTTTGTGTGCGGATTTTTAACATCAAGTGGAGACGCGTAAAGCACTTGTGCGGGTCAGAATGCTTCAGCAACTGAAGTTTGTGACAATCATGCACAGACCCGTGAAGGGTTTCTGGATCACGCAAGCGCCGGGATGTTCTAAGAGCAAGCTGATCATTTCCGGACGGCAACTAAACGGTGTTCGCCCGTCAGGAGCTCCCACGGGATCCCAGCCACGTGCAGGCTCTTCTCCCTCGTGAGTGGTCCCGTGTGTAAGTGCATCGGTCTTCTGGCCGTTCCTGTAACCTTGAGCTGGAAATATATTAAACTCTAAAAATATCTTCCCGGGGACAGTTTCAGTGTCCCTCTGCTTCCGGACTGGCTGTGCTAGCTTCTGGGTACATCCCCGTCAATGCCGGCGGCGTGAAGGATTTGGGGTCCAGCACACAAGCGGCATTCCCTTGCCAAAAGAAACGAGAAATGAAGTTTCTGGAAGGCACAGCATTTTTTCAGTTGGCATGATAAAGTACACGGACATTGTCATATTCATTAAACCGACTTACTCTGTAACTCCTAATACCTCCCGCTAAAGCATGAATGAGAACAGAAATGGACTCTGCGCCGCTGCCTGCTCATCGGGAGGACAGGACGAGCCGGCAGACACTGTTAGTAGAATGTGTTCGTGCCCTCCTTTGTCTGTATCTTTGAGGAAGTGCTCAAGATTGACTGACACAGGAGCATCAACTCAAGAATAGTTATTTTGAAAACTGTCATTTTAAAAGTGTTATTTAAAAAGTTATTTTAAAGGCTGTTTTAAAAGTGTTATTTTTAAAGTTGTTATTTTAAAAGTATTTTTAAAATATTTAATTCTTGCCAGCACGCTGCACAAGGCCAAGGGCAAAGCCGAGGTCTGCTGGCTGAGTCTGCACCGGGGCCAGTCAGATGTGAACATATGTTGGGGCTCCAACCTGGGTGGGCTTGTGGGACCCTGTGACAGTGGGACAGTGTCCCCTCACATCCTCCTGGTACCCCCGGGAGTAAGCCCGCCGGAGAAGAGGCCATGTGCGTCCCTGTGCAAACACCGCGATGGCCGCCAGGCACCGGCGGCGTCTTGCTCTTCCTGCTCAGTGCCGGGCGTGTAGACGCGAGGCAGCGTCTCCAGGACAGTGTGCAGGTGCGGCACAGGGGCTGAGGTCTGCAGCTCTCTCGGGCCTGCCTTCCACAGGATATTTAACTTTCCTGCGGCTGCCCCCAAGCAGTCCCCGCGGCATCTCGGCGGTCCCCGGCACTGAACCGCTGGAACTCATTCGAGCCTCCCCACCCTCCCGAGGCCCTGTGACAGCTCTCACTCTGCAGCCAAGGAAACGAGCCCGGAGAGGTCCCCTGATGCAGGCACAGCCGGGAGCTAGTGAGCGGCCAGGGGGATCGGAGCGCGTGAGCCCCACTCGGCCCGCACCACCTGCCCTGGCCCCTACAGGTCTACGGATGGGTCTGCTTCAAACCCCAAGGCTCGCTGCAAGGGGCAGGAATCACTGGTGCCCCAGAGCCCCCGACGCGCTGCCTTCAAGCTCCGCGTTCAGCATGCCAGCCGGCAGTGCTGCGGGCCCGGCGCGGGCCCTGTCCCGAAGGACACAGCGCGTCCGGGTGCAAAACAGGAGGAGATCCAGGCTCGAGGATGTTAGGTTGTGACTAAAGTTTTACTTGGCTTTCTTTTTTCTTCTGAGCTATAATTCGCGCGCCATCGAGATACGTTAGCGCCCGTGACCCCATGCTCCTTCAGTGCGCTCCGTGGTTCTGCAAACATCACTCTAACTCGGGCACATGTGCGTCCCCCCAGGAGAACCCCGGACTTGGCAGAGCCACTCCCCACCGTCGGCACCCCAGTCCCTGGCAGCCACTGCTCTGTCTTCCTTCCCCTCGGATTTGCTCGCCCCGGGCGCTGTGTGCGGACTCGCCCAGCACGAGGTGCCGGTGACTGGCCGCGCACGGAACGCCGGGCTCTCGGGTCGTCGTGCCGGGGGCGTGTCAGCGTTTCATCCCTTCTCGGGACGGAGTTACATCCCCTGGTGTGGGAGGGAAGGGGCCTGTCCACACGTCAGCTTGATGGACGTGCCCCTGGCTTTGAAGTTGTGCTTCTGGGAAGGTTCCCTGTCAAATATAACAATTTAATTGGTCAGATCTTTTGTCTTGGACATGCTAAGGATTCCGACTCATTCTGCCTCAAAGGTTTTATAACAAAACCCGCACTGCAACAAGAGACGCAGACCTTCCTTCTGCCGGACTGCCCCATGGCTCGGCCTTCTGCTTCCCGACCTTGGGGGGACCGGGGGGGGGCCCGTCCCCGGGGCTGCTGCAGGCTCTCGTGGGACATGCCCGACTGCACACAGGAGGACCCGCGCCTTTCTCCGCGCCCCCTCCCCAGGGCCCCTCTCCCCCTCCTCTCATGTAGTCGTACAATGGCTTTTTCCTCCCTGAGTTGTTGCGTCTGGCTCTGTGGCCATGATAGGCCGTTCTCGTGAGACTTAGGCTCACAAAAGGCTTTTCCTACAATCTCTGTCTCTTTTCAGGTCGACCCAGAGTTCACAAGAGAAGTGAAGGCCAGAGTAAAGAGGTAAGCGGAGAAGCGAGCAGCATCCTGCAGGAGAGGAAGCCCAGCGGCCAGTCCATCACCCCCATTCCTGTGGCTGGCCCGGACCACATCCCTCCCCAGGGCCCCTCCAGTGCTCTCCCAGTGTTTAGTGGGGGTACAGGAAAGGGTAAGGACCAAAAGGGTCATCTCCCTTTTGGGTTAGCCCCCTTTTTGATGGTTTCCCCACAGCCCCCCAGGACGGTCCCTCCGTGTCACCGGCCACCGTCAGCACAGGGGACTGGGAAGTACCGATCTCTCCCCACAGATACGCAGGCGTCTTTAACCACTCAGACCCAGAGCGCTCGCAGGTAAAACCACACACGGTTAGTGACTGTGGACAGGGTGTGGCACGACGCGCATCAGTGCTGCTGGTTAAAACGCCAAGACAAAACCTCCGGGCAGTGGGCACCCGGGTGCTTGTCGTCGTCGCCATTTTAGCACTTCTGTCTCTGTTTCTTGTATGTCTACTACCGTCCAAACATTTGAAGCATTTGAAAAAAGATTGTTATTTGACATAGTGGCCAGAACCTACATCTGACTTGCGGTGTCTGGGGGCACGAGTCACAGCAAGGGCGGCTCGTTGGGGCGGGGAAGGGCGGAGACCCCCCTCTCCATGGTGCCGTCCCAGTGCTGACTTCTCCGTCCTCCCCCGGCCCCTCCCCGCCAGCCTCGCAGACAGAAAGCCGTCCCCTGCTGTGTTTCAGGACGGCCGGGGTGCGGCTGCTCGGAGAGATGCCCCAGGAGGACCTGCACGCGGCCCTGAAGAACTGCTTCGCGGTGGTGAACAGCTCCGTGTCCGAGGGCATGTCCGCCGCCATCCTGGAGGTGAGGACCCTGCGCGGGCCAGGAAGCGGCAGCCCCTCCGGGTCTCATTTACGGGGTGGGTGGGGGGGTGTCCTTGTCCACCGAGGTCTGCGCCGCTCAGAGCCGTGGAAAACAGCCTTTCTTGGGAACCTTAAAAGTAGTTTTTGTTTAACAGAGATCACAAGTAGGCAGAGAGAGAGAGAGGGAGAAGCAGGCTCCCCACCGAGCAGAGAGCCCGACGCGGGGCTTGATCCCAGGACCCCGGGATCACGACCCGAGCGGAAGGCAGAGGTTTAACCCACTGAGCCACCCAGGTGTGCCTCAAAAGTAGTTTAAAAATATATATTTTATTTCTCTTCGCCGTTTGTCCTTGCCATCTACAAAGTAAAACGAAACAAGGTCACCTCTCTGACCTAAGTATCCTTGATCAGAGGGCACAGCAGGTGTAAAAGGTGGGGCTCGGAAATGGGGTGAAGGTGTGTTTGGGCAAGAAGCCCCCTCGTGATTTTCTTCTCCTCCTTTTCAGCGTGCTCTGTAACCCCGGAACTCAGGGGACAAGGGTGGGACGTGTGCATGTGGGGGGGTGGGGGGAGCACCGTGGAGCAGGGGTGACAGGTGCACGGGGAGGGGGTGGGCAGGGGCGTGAGGGGAGAGCTGATCCCCTCATCCAGCCTTCGGCTCCAGAAAGGACCTTTTCCTTTCTCTTGTTTCGTTGCCACATCCTGGCGGGCCGCCTCCCTTTCAAGAGTGAGCCCGGCCCAGAGCGGCCTCCGTGTGCCGCGTCCAGAGCAGAGCTCGCTCCGGGGCTCCCGGGGCACGGCGGGCGCGTGAGCACTGGCTCGGGCCACCTGCTGCACAGGCGGCGACAGGCGGCGGCGCTGGCCGCTGGGCCTCCCGGGCTTCGGGGCAGGCTCCAGGCGTCCTGTCTCACCAGCTGAGAAGTGTCCGCTGAGAGCAAGGCCGCCCTCCCCGCTGCTTGTCATGCCCATTCCTCCCCACGCGGGCCAGACCCACTGAGCCTGCTGGCAAAAGGCACAGTCGGGCTTCCGCAGGCACAGCCCCTCACCGAAGCCGCGGAGTAACCCTCCCTCCGCTGAAGGACCGAGTCTACCCCTGCCCAGTGCTCCTCGCGCGACCTTAAGAAAAGCACAACGCAGGGACGCCTGGGTGGCTCAGTTGGTTAAGCGGCTGCCTTTGGTTCCGGTCATGATCCCAGCGTCCTGGGATCAAGTCCCACATCGGGCTCCTTGCCCCACGGGGAGCCTGCCTCTGCCTGCCACTCTGCCTGTGCTCGCTCCTGCTCTCTCTCTGACAAATAAATAAAATCTTTAAAAGAAAAAAGAAAAGCACAACGCAGAACCCAAAGCAGCCTCGGGGCGCGGCAGCAGCTCCACACCCAGGCTCGACACCAGAGCCGGAGCGGCGGACGGGAACCCTCGGGCCGGCAGGCGGAGGCGGACCCCTCTGAGCCGCCCTCTGGCCGGGAGCCCTGCCCTTCGCCGTAGCCTCCGAAAGGCACGTTCTCCCCACCCCCGGCCTGGAGCTGGGGCCCGACCGCTCCCTGTGTGGGAATATGGGTTTTCAGGCTCCAGGTCCGAAGAAGTGGCGAGGCAGCAATCAGGGACGGCTTCATCACTGGCGCGGGCTGCTGTCGGATCCCGTTTCCCCCACGGGCAAGGCAGCTGTGGCCCATCTGTCTTAAATGTTGACGCTGTGCTCCTTTTGAGAACTCCAAAATAACCTTTGGGTTGAGGGTTCTGAATGAAGCTGATTTAGGGGAGTGGTCCTGGTGCTTGTCATTAGGAGCCATTCAGATGACCGAAGTGGTTAATCACAGAACGACGCACTTGGCTTTGGAAGGAAGGGATCTTTCGACCTCCCAGAATCAGCTTCGTTTTCCCATGGAGGCATATAAAAATCTCATTTGCTAAAATACATACCGAGCTCGAGCTGGAAGCGTGAGCCGGAGGGTGACTATTCCTACAGCGAATGTGTGGTTCAAGTTTGGGCTCACTGTGGAGTGGACTACCCCCCAGAGTGAGACTCAAACAATACAGGAAAGTTTGTTCTTCCCGCGGTCCTACGTGGGTTCTCCTCCCGGTGCGTTTCTGCCGCCCGGGGAAGGAAGGCCACGTTCTAAAGCCAAGAGAAACAAGACAGCTCCTGGGCTCTTAGCTTCTAGACCCAGACCCGAATGACTGAAGGCTCACTGAGGGGCTCTGCGAGGACAGCTGTGACGCGGTGCCCTTTCGGCCGTGGCTAGTTTCAAACTGTGTCGGCTATGCTGTGCCCTTCCCACTTAAGAAAGTGACGTGTCACGTGAAAATGGCGTCACTGGCGTTTAGTTCGGGGTGGTGGGGAGGGGCCTGCAGGGAGGTGAAATGTTTCTCAAGTGTTTCTCTTGCATCCAAACATCTGCTCCCCAGATGCCCTGGGCATCTGCGTTGAGAAACATCCTAACTCGAGCGGCGTAAGGTCCGAGTGCAGTGCGGTGTGCTGGGGGGACTCTCGGACCCGCCTTGTCCCCAGCTGACAGTCAGCTGTCACTGTACTGGACACACGCTGGTCAAGGCTGGGAAAGCACAAGCTAACCTCTCCCCCAGAAAACCCGGACTTGCAGAAATCAGAATTCCCTCCGTAAATACAGGGGACGGACCCGCACTTCCGGCCTTGGCGGAGGGAGCCCCAGCGGCTGCGTTTGGAGGCGGGTCTGTGTGTCTCGGAGGGGAGGCAGCGTCTCTGGAATCTTCTGGAAGCTCTGCAGAAAATGGGGCATGAGCTACAAAGGTTCTTCTCAAGGTGGAATTGGAGGTTTCCATCCGCTGGTGGCAGGTAGAGGGGCTCCACTGGAAGAAATCGGGGTGCGACTACGCCTGGCACAGACACCTCTCACTCTCGGAACCCCAGAACCAGGTCTGGACTGCTGTCCACCCGCTCTGTGCCGCACGAGCCTCGACTGTGGGGACTGTTCACCAGCAGAAAGCGTGTGCGGGGTGCACGCACCCGCCTCCCAACACCGCGGAACACCAGATGCCGCTGCCAGCCGGGTCTTGTCGGGACCGGCTTCGCGCCCTCGTCCTGCCCTGGCATCTCGCCTTTTTTCCAGGCAGCTTGTTTTTAAGGAGGTGACGCCACACCTTGAGACAGTGACACAAGAATCAATCGTCGGATTCCCAAGTGCCGCGTCTTGCCGCGTGAGAACAGCCTCCCACCCGCTTCTTCCTTCTTGAACACGTGTCCTTTCCTGGCGACAGGTTAGTTCTCAGGAGAGGACTTCAGAGTCCTGCCCACCCCAACTCCGGGACGCAGAGCCTGGAAATGGTCATCGCACCAACACGCCTGGGTGCTCCTTCCTCCCGCCGAGGTGCGCCGGGTGCGCTGGGTCCGGGCTGCCCTCTGGAGACACAGCAGTGAGCAGGACCCAGAGAAGTCCTGGTTCCTGGGGAAATTCTGCCCTTGTTTGGGCTGAAAGAGGGAACTGGAAACCAGAAGTGAGGAAATCCATGAATGAATGAAGTAAGATCCGGGCAAGAAACAAAGAGGGGCACCCTCGACAGGGTGGGAGGCGAGGCTCTGGCCGGCCGCTGGGGAGGGAGTGCTGGTCTGTGGGGAGTGTAGGCACAGAGCTGTGTCCCTGCAAGAGCCAAGGGTGTGGGTGCTACCCCCAGGACCTCTTCTGGACACGGGGTCTGCGTGAAGATGGGTCTAGGTTGGACCCCGGGCCACTGTGCCAGGTATGCCAGTAAGAAGAGGGGATTTGGACACACAGGTGCGTGGAGACAAAGGGAGAAGACGGCATCTCCGAAGCATGGAGGGAGCCCTGGGCCAGATCCTCCATGTCCTCAGAAGCAATGGCCCTGAACCTTCTCTCGGACTCCTGATCCCCGGAACCGTGACCTTCCGCGGTTTAAGCCACTGCAGCTGCGGTGCAGGTCCCTGACACACTCCTGCAGCCGGAGCCTGGCCCTTGAACCTGGACCCGAACGAGGAGAAAAGCCACCCCCACCAGGATCTGTGGGAAGAGAACCTGCTGGAGGAAGAGCGGGAGCACCGTGCAGCCGTGAGATCCAAATACGTCCCCGCTCCGAGCCCGGCGCTCTGCCTGGTGGTAAGCCACCCTCCTTCCAGGAGCTTCTGCAGAAAACACTACCAGCCCGTGGGAGACGCTCGCCACATGGACAACGTGCGTCAGCGACCTCAGCTGTCCCCGACAAGGGAGCTCTCTAACAAGACCTATCCCCGGACAGCCAAGACAAGGCACTGGAGAAAGAAAAAGCCAGAGTTTATCACCGGACAGCAAACAAAGCCATTTTCGAGATAAAACCCTTCACTTTATGTTCGAGGACATCACCGCACTTACATGTAGCATCTTGTTGATTTAGTACCGAAGCAACGAACCGCTAGCAAGAAGCATCCCCTCACTGGGCGAGATTTACTGAAAGCCAATGTCTGTGGGCTTTTGTCCCCGACTATAGGACACCTCTGAAGAAACTCAGAGGTCTTCCGCTCTGCCTTCTTAAAATGCGTGTTTAATACAGTGCTACTGAGCTGGAGTTCACATAACGAGTCCCTTCGCTCACTCGAAGCACTGGGTTCATTCACAGTGTGCAGTTCAGGAGTTGCGAGCATATGCCCAAGCCGTGAGCCATCAGCGTTATCAATTTTAGGAAATTTCACCAACAAGAACGAAATCCTGGACACATCCGCAGGTGTGCGCTGTTTCTCCCCAACGCCCACCCCTCCCACCAGGCCAAGTCCGCCCCGAGACCACCACCAGTCTGCGTCGTCCCAGGTCTGCGTCCTCCACACATCTCGTCTAAAGGGAGGCTGAGGACACGGGGGCCTCGCCTGCTCCTGTCCCCAGCGTAATGTTTTCGTGCTGCAGGACACGTCTGGACCTCGTTCCTTCGTGCGAGACATGAGACACGCCGTTGTGCGGACGCAGCGCTTACGGGTCTCGGGTCGTGCCCAGCTGGGCGGGTCACTTCCTGCCGGAGCGAGTGGCGCTGCTGGGAACAGCTGGGGCACGTGATTGGCCACATGGTTCCGTTTCTCTTGGGTCCGCATCCGGGAGCAGACTTGCTGGTCCGTGAGAGCTCTGTGTTTAGCCCTCGCAGGAGGAGCCACACCGGCTCATCGCCCGCCGGCGGGGCACGGGGAGGCTCGGGTTTCCCCACACCCCCCTCAGCCGCTACCGGTCCTGCGGTGTGCGACGTCGTGGCGCGTTGCGGAATTCACTTACAGCTCTCTAAAGATGGTGCTGAGCATCTTTTCAGGTGTTTATTGCCCTATTTACACCTTCCTTGAAGAAATATCTTCTCAGATCGTTTGCCCATTTTTTTAATTGGGTTGTCTTTCTCATTATTATTACATTGTAAGAACTCTTTACATATTGTAGATAGAAGTCCCTGACCAGATGCTTTACAAATATTTTCTCCCACTCTATGGGTTCCATCTTTTCCTTTTCTTAATGGTTTTCATTGAAGTTCCAAAGTGTAAGATGTCTTATTAAGGTCTATCTATTTTCATTGTTGTTGCTGTTGCTTGTGTTTTCAGTGTCATTTCTAAGAAAGCTTGCCTAACCCAAGCTCTCAAATATTTACTCCTGTATTTTCTTCAGGGGTTTTATGGATTTAGCTCTTACATTGGACTGATGAGTCATTTTGAGTTAATTTGTATGGTCCAAGAAAAGTGTTCAAATTTATTTTTATGCTTGTGTATGCTGCATTATATTTTTAATTATATTAAGTTTTATTCCAAATTTTAATATAATTTAAATTTACTTTCTTTCCAGCTTCCTGGTTTCTAAGGGCACCTGTTTTTTATGTGGGATTTTGAGGTTTGGAATGCGACCTAGAGCTCCAGGCAGTGTAGTTCAACCCTGTGAGTCTTACTGATTCAGGCAGAGAAACCATCAGCAAGCAACCTCGATCCTACTTGCTGTGGTGACTATGCCCAGAAATGAGTCTAAGCTCTTCAGTACCGTCAGTTAATCCTCCCCACAACCCTTAATGAAGAAGATTTTAGTCTCATCCTTATTTTACATCAGAGAAAATGGGCAAGCATGCGAGAGGTTGTGACACTGGCTCAAGATCGTACAGCTAGTCCCTTGCCCACCGTGGGAATGAGAGGCACTGAATCCCACACAGTTGAAGATCCACATGCAACTTCTGACTCCCCGAAAGCGTAACTACTAATAGCCTCCTACTGCCCGGAAGCCTTACCAGTAACATAGAGAACACAAATTTTGTATGTTGTTTGTATTATATACTGTATTCTTACCATAAAGAAGCCAGAGAAAGGGAAATGTTATTAAGAGAATCATAACAAAAAATACATTTACAGTCTTATTTAAAGACTTATTATTTTTTAAAAAATCTCTGAAAGTTAAACTCTAAATGGATGAAAGACCTCAGTGAGATAGGAATCCATCAGAATCCTAGAGGAGAACATAAGCAGTAACCTCTTCGACATCGGCCACAGCAACTTCTTTCCAGAAACGTCTCCAAAGGCAAGAGAAACAAAAGTGAGAATGAACTATTGGGACTTCATCAAGATCAACAGCTTCCACACAGCAAAGGAAACAGTCAACAAAACAGAGGCAACCCACAGAACAGGCGGAGATACTCGCAAATGACACTACAAAGGGCTGATACTCAAGATCTATAAAGAACTTCTCAAACTCAACATCCAAAAAGCAGATAATCACGTCAAAAAATGGGCAGAAGACATGAACAGACACTTCTCCAAAGAAGACATACAAATGGCTGACAGACACATGAAAAATGTTCATCATCAGTAGCATCGGGGAGATTCAAATCAAAACCACACTGAGATACCACCTTACACCAATTTGGCCAAAATTAATAAGATGGTAAACAGCAAGTGTTGGTGAGGATGTGGAGAAAGGGGAACCCTCATATACTGTTGGTGGGAAGGCAAGTTGGTGCAGCCACTTGGGAGAAGGTGTGGAGATTCCTTAAGAAATTAAAAATAGAGCTTCCCTATGACCCTGCAATTGCACTACTGGGTATTTACCCCAAAGATACAGATGTAGTGAAAAGAAGGGTCACCTGTACCCCAATGTTCATAGCAGCAATGGCCTCAGTCGCCAAACTGTGGAAAGAGCCAAGATGCCCTTCAACGGATGAATGGGTAAGGAAGATGCGGTCCACATACACTATGGAGTATTGTGCCTCCATCGGAAAGGATGAATCCCCAACTCTTGTATCAACATGGACTGGACCGGAAGAGATGATGCTGAGTGAAATAAGTCAAGCAGAGAGAGTCCATTATCATATGGTTTCACTGACTTGTGGAGCATAAGGAATAACACGGAGGACGTGGGGAGATGGAGAGGAGAAGGGAGGTGGTGGAAATCGGATGAACCATGAGACTGTGGATTCCGAGAAACAAACTGAGGGTTTTGGAGGGGGGGGGGGTGGGGGGATGGGTGAGCCTGGTGGTGGGCATTGTGGAGGGCACCTGTTGCATGGAGCACTGGGTGTTATACGTAAACAGTGAATCTTGGACACTACATCAAAAACTAATGACATACTGTACGGTGACGTAATAGAATTTTTAAAAATCCATGTGTAAATGGACTCAGAATTCAACCCCCTGTTCTTTGAGGGTCTGCTGTGTATAAAAGGACGAGGATTCAGACCCAGGCAGAAGAGCTTCAGAGCATGCACTTTAAGAAAATTATTATCATATTGATTTTTAAATGTTTAAAACCCAGAGAAGAACTGAAAGTACAGTGAGTAGCCACATACCCCTCACCTACGCTCACCTCTGCGCCCGCTCTCTCCCTCCCCCTCACCCTCTCTCTCTCTCTCTCTCTCTCTCTCTCTCTCTCACACACACACACACACACACACACACACTCACTGGCTTCTTTTTTCTCTGGCTTCTTTATACCTCCAATGTAAGTCCTGCCATCGGAGGCTTCCCCTTCCTCTGTTCCACATTTATATCCCCCTTTCCCACAACCATACCCCAGTTTCCAAATACGTGGTCAGAAAACATACTTTGTGTGATTTCAGTCTTTCCAAATGTGCTCATGTTTCTTTGCGCTCAGCATATGGCACGTCCTGGAGAGGAAACCATGTGTACCGGGGAGGAATGTGTCTTCTGCAGCCGTTGGGGGGTGTCCGGTAAACACCAGGTTAAGTGGGTTAGTGCTGGTCCACGTTCTGGCTGACAGCTGTCTGTCCTGTTGTTCTATCAGTTATTGGGGGGGAATGTCAAGATATCTAATTATTATGTATTTTTTCTCCTTTCAGTTCTGTCAGTTTTTGGTTCAGCTGTACGGGGCTCTGTCCTCGGGAGTGTGCACACGTTATAACTTTTAGGAGTTCCTGATATGTGGGTTCTTTTCTCATTATGAGATGCCCTCTCTGTCTCCAGGAACAGGTCTTGTCCCCGAAGCCATTTTGTCATGTTAATGCCACCAGGGAAGCTCTGTGGTTTCTGTTCACAAGTACGTTTTCTCATCCTTTTACTCTGCAACTTTGGTGTCTTTGAACCAAAGCGTTTCTCTCGTAGGCAGTGAACACCGCTAAGCCTTGCTGGCTCCGCCCAGTCGGACGGCCATGGCATTGACTGTAGTCTCTGCCTTCGCTCTGGATGCAGCAACCGCCCTGGTCGGTTCCCGTGATTTCTTTGTGCGCTGCTGGACTCCGCTCGCTACTGTGGCCTTCAGGGTTTTCCCGGGGAGGTTTGGACGGGAGGTCGGCCTGTGGCTTCTCTTCCCAGGCCGTCTGTCCCGTGCTTTGATGTGGCTGGTGAACTCGTTTCGTGACACTTACCTGGGACGTTTCTTTCTTCTTCTGTGACCTGGAACCGCTCCCGCAGCACAGGGACGAAGCGGCTCGAGGACTTCGCAGAACTTCCTTGTGACACCGTCTGAGACGGTCCTTTCGTTGTACAGTTTCCGCGAAAACTGTTCTGTTTACTCGGAGGAACCGCGGTTTCAGCTTTTCTGCTTCCGCCACGGCTCACGGGGGACGAAGCGTCCCTCCTGCTGGCGGCCCGCTTCAGCTCGGCGCTCCGTGCAGGGCGAGGTGTCTACAAGCGCCCGCCCAGGCTTCCCAAATTCCTCAGCACTCCGCCGCCTGCTTTCTGCTCTCGTGCTGAGGGCTGCTGGTGGCTTCTTTCTTTCACTGATTTTTTTTCAGAGAAGACCCGTTCGGGTTCATCGTCTGCTTGGCTCTTGCTCTCCACGTCAGTAACCGCCGTTTGTGTGACGCTGTCCTCCTCCTCTGGCCAGATTTGTTGTTTCCTTCTCGTGGCCTTTTGCTTCAAGCGAGGTCCCCCCTGGGCAATACCAACTCGCCGTCCCCGTGTGCCAGCTGCTCCCGTCACCCCAGCCTCCTGTGTCCTGCCGTTTGCAGGCTGAGAACAAACTTCTGTCCAGCGAGTGACAATGAAGGGACAGTTCTCAGTGGGGCACAGCCTTCCACGCGGGAGGGCGCTCAGCGGGCCCCGGTCGAGTTGATACACCGGTGAGTGCACGCGACAGGAGGGGCGATGACAAGATCTCTTTCTGGCCCGGGACGGGGATTCAGACTGTTCTCTCAGGAGCGGCTGGTGCTGTGCTGCTTTCGTCGTCGGTTCCATAAACCTCCATCTGTCCGTCGCCCCATCTCCATTGCGCACGGCTCCTCGGTCTCTGGGTCTGCCACAGACGTCTCACGAAGACTGATCCTTTTCTCCAATCCGGATAAATGAACCCTTTGAGTATGAAAATCTGTGCGGCCGCCTGGAGCAGGAGCAGCGTGACGTGTCAGGCGCCCTCTGAGCTCTGACTCGACAGGAGCCGCTGGGTGACAGGACGGCCTCGAAGGTCTCGCCCATGTGAGGCAGCGGCAGCGACCTGACAAGCGTCCAGAAATGAAGTCACAGTGTGTCGTGCTAGTTTAACGAGCCGGCGACCTGCACCGTGACAAGGGCAGAGACACGCCGTGTGACTCGGCATCACTCCCCGTGACTATGATCCGACCCCGAAAGTGATGTCGCGGATGTGCTAGTCCGCTTACGCCACAAGCCACGGCGTGGTATCTGTGCAGAATGACATCGGCGTCTTTCACGTGCTGTAGAGAGGACAGTTAGTCCCTCATTCAACCAAGACCCAGGGAGACACCCAGAACCTCGTCGGCAGGCTTGCTACCTCAGCGGCTCCTGGGCTGCACTGCAGGATGGCGGGAGGAACTTTCAGGAATGCCCGATCGTGGGGCAGAGCAGGGTGGGCTGCGATGGGCTGGGGCTCGGGGTTCCTCATCACTCCGGGGGACAGTGCTGCACTCTGAGGGTGACACGCACTGTGTGGGCCCAGAGCAAAGACAGTGAGAGCAAGATCTTCATTGAGACCAAGGCCTCTCGATCCCCGGCCCTGTGCTGTCTCCCAGGCCACCAGGCGGGCCTGTGGCGTGTCAGAACCCGGGCGCACCCAGGAGTCGGAAGCCCTTGGGACTCTGGTGCTGGGATGCGGCCATTCCAGTCACTTCTCTCCTGTGCCGCGCGGTGCCTCCTCCGCGAGTGTCGTGACCACTGCAGACCCTAGACGGGACACCACAAAAGGACAGTGGAAACCTGGCTTGGAGACCAGCTGCACTTGGGTAACTAGGTTTCTGAAGCTCAAACGTCACCCTTTTGTGACCAAATGTTTATTACATGAAAAGAGATGCCGCGCACACAGAGCGCCTAAAACATACTTCCGTGGAGTAAAAGCCACATTAGCGGGTTGCTGTTGACGCCAGCCTATCCTGCCCGTGGACGCCCAGCTGCAACGGGATGTCCCTCTTACCTGCTGAAGGGCTCCTGCCCTACGGCGGGGAGTGGGCCCAAGTCTAAGCAGCCCCAGGAGGCTCAATATAGGAGACTCCCCAAAACCGCAGGAGGAGAACCAGAGACGCTGCCCGGCCGGGAAGACGAGGCCGACCCTGCCCGCTGAGCTCTCGGGCACCTTCCAAGGCCTCGATGCTGGTCTGTGCGGGGCCGCGGACGCCACGTGCTGATCCCAGACCTTGGGGGTGGAAAGCCCGCTCAGGGAACAATCGGGATGGCAAATCGTGTTCCTTCTTCCTCTGGTCTGCGTGCCAGAGAGGTGCACCCAGGCCTCCCGCACCGTTCCCGCAGCTTGCACTGGGGGCACAGGACTCACTGGGAGAGCAACGAGGATAATTAAGGCTGTGCTCTCCAGACTGTCACTCACAAGTGTCAAGCGAACACTTGGAGGGCGGGGGTTCTTTGTGACACCGCAGTAATTGTGTGGGATAGAGCTTTCTGGAACCTGTAACAGTAAGTAATCACAGTGCAGGGCGTACTGTGCAAGAGGAACATTCCGATCGGGTGAGGTGGGCCTGGCGGCCATAGACGCTATTCCCCCCCATGCGGGCTCGTCCGCCTGAGACGGTCTTAATCACGGCTGCCCTCCTGTCTTCTCTCTCCCGCCCTCAGGCCATGGACCTGGAAGTCCCGGTGCTGGCCCGGAACATACCCGGGAACGCGGCGGTGGTGAAGCACGAGGTCACAGGACTGTTGTTTTCAGACCCTCAGGTAAGGAAGCGTTCGTCCGGACCGGTTTTCGTCGGCATTTCCCTCGGGCAATCCGGGGTTCCCATCTTTCCGCCAGTGTCCGGTGCCCCCTCCCCATGGCGGGAGCCCTGCATGCAGCGTGTGTCCTCTGTGGCCCCGGCGGCAGCCGTGTGATTCAGAAAACCCTAGAACAGAGACCCAAACACAAGACCTGCTCCTGTTCCTGATTCTGCCTCCAACAAGCGGCACGGCCTTGAGGCCATCAGGCCGCCTCTGAGATGCTTGGATTTCTGGTCTCCAGAATTCTATCTGAAGAATCTTCAGACAGATTCTTAGATTTCTAGAACACCTACTGGTTTTCAGCAAGACGGCCGTGTATCTGATCGTCGTAATGCCTCAAAACAGCGTGCAGAACAAGGCGGCACTTTATTTGAAAATGGCACTGGGACGGTGCAGCTGGGAGTGGACACGGCCGGGGCACGTCGGGCGGGGGGACCTCCAGGAAGTGTGAGTGGGGTCTGGAGTGCGCCCATGGGTGTCCGCCTGCAGCTGGGCCCTGGGGACTGCCTGCAGGACGTGTGGCCTGGCCTGAGTCTCCAAGCTCTGTTTTCTCCTGGACAAGCAGAGCTCGTGATCCCTGCTGCCTCTTGGAGGGGTACCGGGGGCAGGCGGAGGGACACACAGGGCTGAGCGCGTTCAGGGGACGCGGCCAGAGCTCCCGCCTGCTGTCCCCGCGGGAGAGGCACGGCTTCAGTCAGCGCTGGTGTCCGGCGGCAGGAGATAATGCCTTAGGCCTGAGTTTTGTCCTTTGAGTCTTTAAAACTTGGGTTCTGCCTGCCCGTGTCTTTATGAGAGCACACGTTATATTCAGGAGCGTGGGGATTTACACTTTAAAATTAGAGTCAACTCAAATATTAGAAAATTCGATTTTCAGATTTCCTCCGGCAGATGCTTACTCCGAGACAGCTTTCCCTCTCCCTCGCCACAACCGAGCTCCCTTCTCTTCCCTACGGCCTGGGGCGCTGCCCCCCAGCCCCGGCCCCGGCGGAGGCCCACGCAGCAGCCAAGGGGCCCGGGGCTCCCGCGGGCCCGACCGGCCAAAGGCGTCCCGGCTGCTAACGCCGTCCCTTCCGGCAGCAGCACTGCAGCCCGAGCGGGGTCGGGCAGGGATTGCTGAGGGCAGTTACCGCCGCTTCTCCAGACCAAGGCTCGCTGCCTTCCACCCCGTTCTGGAACCCTGCACTCACCACCAGCCACGCTTGTGCGTCACGCAGTTGTGCCTCCGCCCCGGCGAAGTCACTGCTGTCGTCCCCCCGACCCCCGCCGGCCTGTCGCGGAGCTCTGACTCGGGCAGGGAGTCCGGACACGAGGACGGCGCGGTGGCCACCCTCCTTCACAGGGCTCCGGGCAGGGACTCCCTCCAACACCTGCCAACGAGCGTCCCCTCCCCCGGCCAGGGTCACGGCCCCCGGCTCCCAGACACGGCGCCATGGCACACAAAGTCAAGGACTTATTTTGATTCTACAGCGACAACGTTGGTGTCACAGAGGATTTTAAAAAAAGCAAACACTTGCGGTGTCACGTCGGGGGAGGCTGTGGGCTGTGACACACTGTGGAAAGCCTGCCAGCCGTGGCCGCCACACACGGCTTTGTTTGGTCCCTTTACGGCGCCGCCAGACTCGACCAAGTGCAGGCGGGCGCCCGCTTCCAAGACCAAAGGCATCTCAGTAAGCCACGGGCTTACTTACTTACTTACTTACTTACCGCGGGCTGCCCAGTGGGAGAGGGTTATCTGCAGTCCGTGCCCAGACACGCCCAGAAGCCGCGTTTTTCACGTGCTAGCGGGGGACTCGGGTGCGGCCGGGGCTGCTCAAGGGCTCACGTGCGTGTCGGCCGGGAAGGCGCCGCCGTCCGAGCTCCATCTGGAGCGGCTCGGCCTGGGCGGACGTGACAAAGGCGACCAGGCGAGGGGAGGCGGCCGACCGCTCACACATCCCAGACACCTCACCCGGCCTGCGGAACAGCCTGCCGGCCGCACACGGGCTCTGCGGGGGCGTCAGCGGGTGTCGAAGGGCAGCCCGTCTCCCCGCTGACTCCGTGAGCCTCCAGAGAACCAACCCGATGCCGGGAGGGAGGCCCGACCCTTCCTCCGAGAGGCAGCTTGTGACCTGGGGGGCCCCCCCCCCCCCCCCCCACTGAGCCCTCGCTCCGTCTCCGCAGTGCCCGTGGCACCGTGCCGCCCCGCCCGCACACTGTGACGGCCTCCGCGCTGCGGTCGGGACAGACGGCCGCCCACGCGCGCCCACGCCTTCTGGCCGTCGGGGTCAGGTCCACGGCCCAGCTAGCTGAGCGTGCGGGCGCCGCCTCCCCCGGGGCCCCAGCAGCCGAACGTGGAAGATGGGGGTTAATCCCACTAAGGCCTGGGTCGGCCGGACCGCAGGAGCGGGGTTTTGAGGGAAGTGGTGTGTGGGACGCAGGTGTGGCGGCGGGCGGCGGGGGAGCGCAGAGATGAAGCAGGCTTGAACAAGGCTCCCACGAGGCCAGGCGGCCGGGCTCTCACGCCGGGTCTGCAGGGCGCACCACACGCCCCGGATGAGCGAGGGGCCCAGACAGGGCCCACTGTCAGCCACCCTGGGCCCACAGGCCCAAGTCACGGCCCTTGTCATGTTCGAAGACAGGCTGGAATTCCCAAACCATAACTGGATTTTACCCATTTGTCAATGTTGACAATTCAGACGGCTGGCAGCTAGACGTCTGCTCTAGATGAGGGATGTTCCCTCTGTGAGCAAGTGAGGGATAGGACTGTCACCGCAGTGGCGACATTCTCAGCGAGGTCATGTCCAAGGTGACATACTCCTAGCTCGGGACCAGGCCTTGCCCTCCAGACAGACGAGGTTAGGGGTCCTCGTGTGTCTCGGGAGTGGAGGGACTCACCAGCCAGAAAGAAGAGTCTGGGCTTCAAGCAACAGGACAAGAGTGATGGGTTCTGTCCGTCTCTGTGCGTCCAGGCAGGGAGCCAGATCTCGCCACACGGCAGGTGAGTTAGAGAACTTTCCCCAAGGCCCTGCTACGTGGCAGGCACTGAGTGAGGTCCTGGAGGTAGAGGCTGGGAGGGCAAAGGTCCCGGCCGCGGGGGGTTTATGGTCCAGGCAGGGTGGTCCTGAGATGGGGTGGCACAGCCTCTTCCCGCCCTCAGCACCGTGGGCAGCACCCCCGGTCCGACGAGGTAGGGATCAACTCCCGGGACTCTCACAGGTTCTGCCCGGCGAGGGTGAGGCTGGCCTCGAAGGACGAGGTGCCCCGCAAGGAAGGGTCCTGGTGGCGGCAGAGCCCCGCGCACAGAAGCTGGGGTGATGGCAAGCCACAGGGAGCTTGAGGGGTGCAGCGCATGGGGTTGCAGAGAACGGCGGAAACAGACAAGAACCTTGGGGCCCGGCTCACAAGAACGCAGTGGGCACAGAGCTGACATGGCCCCATGGTCTCCATCTCCTGGCAGTGGGCTCTGATTTTTTACTGTCCACATGGTTTTTACAGAAAAATCGACAACATAAAAATTTCAAAAGTTTCATAATTAGCCACTTGAAGACAACCTCCTATTTTTGCAGGACACACGCACGTGGGACGCGTCCCCTTCCCCATCCGGACTCGCCACTCCGTAGCCGCTTGGCCTCACGGTGCGTGGGGAGCGGCCCGTGTCGCTCAGCCGAGGCCGCGGAGATGAACCCATGCTCGCTCCTGTTCCCACGGATGCAGACACCGCGTGCTTTTCTCCCGGGGGCACCGCACGCCGGGTGCAGAAGGTGCTCCTCGGAGCAGATGGTTGCTGGAGCAGGGACGACACGCGGACCCTGACAGCCGGGGTGCTCGCCATTTAGGTGCTCCTGCTTGTCGGGGCACCCGGAGCCGGCGTCCAAGAGAGCCGTGGCCGTGAACTTTGGCCACGTGAAGGCACAGCTGGTGGCTGAGGTCTGAGGGAGGGAGAGCTGTGCTGGCTATGAACAGGGCAGTGTGTGGATGCTCGTGTGGACCAGGACGAAGGCCGGCAGCCCAGAGTGATCATCCCCTGCTCCCCCGAGGGTTTGTGGGCCGAGGTGGCCGAGCCCAGCCTCAGCAGGTCAGAGAATCAGGAGGCTCTGCAGGGGTTGGAGGCGGCCTTCACCCCCAGGTCCGCCTCCCATAGCCCGCTCCCCTGGAGGACCCCTGCCAGGGGGCCTCACGTACACCCTGGGTCCCCGAGGCACAGCCAGGAGGACCTCATGGCAGATTTACTGCCACGTGTCTTGAGGGCCCTGCTCTTTCCTTCTGACCCAGCTGTGGTCACTGTTGTCCCTGGATTCTCCTCCGGGCCAGCGCTCCCCTCATAGCGTTCCCTCTCGTTCTGGTCTTCGCTTGCCAAGACTGGAGGAGGGGGACTCAGGTCCGGGGCAGTCCCGTCTTGGATGCTGACCGCTTACCGTGTGCCCCTGGGCACAGTCCCTGAACCTCTCTCTGCTCCTGTTTCTCTGTCTGAGTCGTCTTGGGAACAGCCCAAAGTCCCAGGCCCTTTCTGCATTTCCAAAATCCAAGAAGTACTTGAAAAGCAATTTGATTTTTTGGGAATTTGATGCCAAAACTCACTTGGCAGCGAAGTCCTATCTGAGCTGATGCGAAATTATTTGTGGCTTTGTTTGTCCTGCTTCACGTGACTATTGGTACATTTTAATTTGCAAATTGTGGTGTGTTGCATATGGCGCCGCCAGAGTCACTGTGGGGCATACGGTAATGAGAGCGGGCCTGAGCCCCATCATCAAAGCCCCCAATCCTGGATTCCAAACGGGAAGCACGCGACGGATGCTGGCTGCTGCTGTGGATTTGAGGCCCCTCCCGACCCCACTGGTGGCTCCGGGCCAGGCGCCAGCTGTCCTCAACAGAGCGGAGCGTGGGAGCAGGCTCGCACCTCACCGAAGAGGCCCTGTCCTTGACTGAGTCAGGAGTGTAAGAGGATTAACGTTCCCATCAGGTGGGTGAGAGCCATGGACTGCCCCATCCCCAGCAGCTCCGGGCAGGGGTTGGGCCACGTGCCCAGGCATCCAGGGTGCTGCTCCTGGGCCTCACAGGGTTCAGAGGCCCAGTCTACGGGGTGACTGGTTGGGCACGAGCCAGGTGCTGTTCTGCAAAATGGCCTGAGCTTTTGGGCTGTTGAACTCAGTATCCTCGCCTGAAGCTTAGTTTCTGTGCAGTCGATTTTAGTGTCTCTGGGAAGAAGTCCATGGGACACCCAGAAGATGGCCGGGATGGAATGCTTCTCTGAACCATGCCCGGGGTGTGGTCTGCAGGGCTTCCCACGTGAGTCCCCCTGCCCTGTGGCGTGGGGGAGACGGTGTGATGACAAGGATCCCTACAGGAGTCTGGACGTCAGATCGGTCAAACGGACCCCGCTTCTCATTCCCTGGACCCTGGCGGTGCCTCCACGAGAGAAGACTGGTCCGAGTGATTCAGGGGAAAGGTTTGCAGGAGCCACTGGAGACAATGCAGGAGGGCTGGGGACTCAGGGACTCAGCAGTGGTGACCTACTCATTGTGTGACTCCAAAAACAGAACTAAGCTCTTTTGCATGATCTTTTGTTTAGTTTATTTAATGTCAGAGACTGGCCCGAGCCAGGCCTGCACCTCTGTGGCCCTGGGGTCAATCCAGGTGGGCCACAGGTGTGTTTCCGTGTGTACGGCACGCATGGAGACCGGCAGGATTTAGGCCTCTCTGGAAGAGCACAGAGGATGCGGCGTGAAGTCCGCGCCCACAGTGGCTGTGGCGCAGGTGGGCGCTCGGTTCTGGGTGCTGAGAACAGCGTGGAGACGGGCCTTTGAGCTCCCAGGCGTGGGGTTCCCACACTTGGCTCCATGGACCTCCCCTCTGACGCCTTACAGCTGACTCTCCTGAGTGATCTCCAAGTTCAGGTGCTGCAGGAGCCCTTGACGAGCACCCCTCCCCTCCAGGAAGGATTTGGCAATCAGCTGACCGGTTTTCTGGCAAGTTCTACAGCCAGGGGTCCAGAATCCCAGGTGAATGCAATGCGTGCTCCGTTCCCGGGGGCTCTGCTGGAGATCCTCCTGCCTCGTGGGCCGGGCGGGTCCTGGCAGGCGTCTGTGTCCCCACGCTCTCACCCTCGGCGGGAAGCACCGCCTCAGAGCAGGAGTAGGAGTGGAGAAGCCAGGGAGCTGTGCTTGGAGGTCATACCCATCACCTCCGACGTGCTCTGCGGTCGAGCAAAGGTTCACGAGCCGGGGAGGCAGACTGCAGCCCGCACGTGGGGACAGAGGACATGCGGTCTGCCCCGGCAAGCACACGGGTGTCTGTCCCCTCGCAGGTCTCCAAGTGCATGTGCTGCATCGGCAGGCACACAGGAGCCGGATCAGCCCAGATGAGAGCAGTCCCCGACTCTCGAGGCAGGTTTCCCTCTGCTTTTGCCGATGCTCTGCTTCGCTCTTGTCCTCCGGCCACTCAGGCGGGGCCCCCTGCCCACCAGCCGGGGTGCGTCATCTCCCCGCTCGCTCTGCATGAGTCCGTGTTTCTGTCGGGTCTTCCGTGCGGAGGAGAAACCGTGCACTTGCTCATGTCCTATCCGAAGGAGCTCCGTCGTTCAGGCTCGGTTATAAAACGGCCAAACGTGTAGACATTCTAATCGCCACAGACTGCACGTCAGATAAATGCAGGACAGGCCGGTGCTGTCTCGTAATAGACCAGGTGCGAGCCTTGCGAATGGTTTCTGTCAGCACGCTGTCCGACCGGGAGGCGGGAAGAAGCACGTCCGTTTTCATCATAAAAGAACTAAAGAGTGGACACATGACACATAGAAATATGCATCCCACTCTATCATAAATATTGCTCTTTATATTGTCAGCCACGAAGAGCATTCAGCGTTTAGTTCGTGGTCACTGAGAGTAAGTGGGCGTTCCTTTTACACAGCAGAGCACTGGATGTTAATCCGAGGCCCAGCAGTCTTGCTGGAGTGTCCCTGGGCTTCCCGGAGCCCTGGGACAGGGATGGCAAAGTCTGTGCCAGGCTATGCCCAGGCCCTCTGTACCGATGCGATCTGTCCTGCCGACACGCCACGGAGCAGGTCCTGCTGCTGCCCCTTAGTTACACACGAGGAAACAGAAGCACAGGGAGGTTAAGTAATGTCCCCAAGGTCACCCGCCTGAAGGTAGAGTAAGGTCACATGCAGACCTCTGGGCTCACGATCTCTGCTCTTGACTTCGTGCAACATACACTCAGTACTCCGGAACGATCAAAACAATCCGAGTCTGATTACGGAGGGCTGTGACCCCAGAAGCTGGGCCTCAGGACCGCCCCGGCACTGGTGGCAGCATCTGCATCTAGAGATCATGCCAGTCAGCAGATGCACCGCCTGAAGCTAAGCAACAGAAGGAAAGGCCAGAAAATTGAGGACCGTCAAGTACCATTTCCCGCTTTCTCCTGGGGCAGTCTGGGGAACGGGCTGGCTGACCTGTCAGGGGCCCCTGACCCTGTGGGGCTCAGAGTTAACTCACTGGCCCGAAGCCACAGCTCCCTTGCGTCTTGCAGAAGGATTCAAAGCCAGCTCAGACTCTGAAGCCGGGCACTTTTCGCTGAGGCAGAGCATGTGAAGACACGCTCCATGCCCAAGAACGGGAGCCCCAGCACGGTGGGGAGCAAGACGCACAGGGGCAGCGGTGTGTAGCGTGGGGCTCGGAGCCTGGAGTCGGACCCGGGGTCCCATCTCTGCTGATGCTGAGGGGAGAAATAGATTTAAGGGTCCCTGTGAAAGAAAGAGCAGCTTTGGGGGATGCAGGGGAGAGAGACGGGGAGGTAGAGCTGACGGCCATCCTGACACGCGTGTGTGCCTGCGTGCGTGTGGGGGTTCGTGTGCTTTCTCGCTCAGCCCGTGTCTGCATGAGCTCTCCTGCCCCCTCGGGGCCACGTCCCCGGAGCCGGGTGGCGGCCGAGGGAGAGGCTGGGAGCTAGCTCGGGCCCTGGCGTTTGGACACCCCCACAAATCCCCCTTCGCCCATCACTCACCCGATTCTCCTCCCTGTCCCTTGCAGGAGTTTGCTCAGCTGGCGAAGAGACTGGTTCGTGATCCCGCGCTAGAGAAGGAAATCGTGGCCAACGGAAGGGACTACGTGAGGAGGAACCACTCGTGGCAGGCGGAAAGAGACACGTATCAGCACCTCGTCCGGGCCCTGGAGGGGAGCGCCGGGGAGTAAGGGCGCCCGCCCGCCCGCCCAGCCCTGGGTGCGTACCAGGGCCGGAGTCCCGGGCCAGCCGCTCCAGTCCGGCCCGCGTCAAGCCAGTTCCACGGAGCCATCAAGAAACTGTCCGTTATAAGACAGAACCTCATCCGCAGCCCGCCTGGGTTCCCGAGAACGTGGCGGACATGTCCGGCACGTCAGGGCCCGGGCAGTAGAGGGCGGGGGAGGCAGGGCGGGAGGGCATCGGCCGCTACGGGACTCGGGCAAGCGCCGCCGCACAGACCCGAGCCCAGGCCTCCCGACGCCGCGAGGCTCACTGCTCCGAGCCGCAGCCGGAGGCAGAGCGAGCGCAGAGCGAAGCGGCCGCCCTCTGCCCCGGACACGGCCGCGTCCGCGGGAAACCGCCCGCCGCCCCCGGCCTGCCCCGGCCCCGACACTGACGGCCGAGAGTCTCCCGTGCGAGTGCGCACCCTCGCGTCGGTGGCACGTGCGGACGCGAGGCCTGCTTGTCTACAAGCGCTGCAGACGGCTCCAGCCTCAGACCCCCCGAACCTCACGTGCCAACGCTCTGTGTATCGGTTTCAGTTCGCCGAACGAATGCGGGTTTGAATGACCGAGGAGTAAACCTCCAGAGAGAACCGAGACACCCTGACCCTTGAATATGGGGGGGGGGGGATGCATAGATCGGGGCGCTGTTATGCATGCGGAAAAGAGGCGCAGCTTCCCCTTGGCCCAGCTGCACGGCGGGTCAGCTCCCCAGCCTGCCCGCTGTCCCGAGGGAGCCAAATGGCCAGGCCTGCCGGGCGGGCGGCTTCGCACGGAGGCTCAGCTCTACGGAGCAGACCGCGGGGGCTCCGGTGGCAGCCGGTGCTCCGGGGCTGAACCCGCCTGCCTGTCACTGACCCACAGCTCTCGACGGGGTCGGGAGGGTTGCCGTCTTGCACTTATTTTTCCAGTGAGCACACAGCGTGTTCTTCCTCCCACCCCTGGTTCCTTTTTCCTTGCATCTCTCCACGTCCACCCTTACTTCCCCTTTCTGACCCACTAGCCTCTTGGAATTTCAGGGGGGCCGTGTGGGGATGACACACGAGAGGCCTTCCTACCCAAAGTCCTGGTGCCCAGGGCGCGTTCCTGACCGGCCAATCAGATCTCAGGGCTGGAGGCACCCCGGCCTGAAGCCTTCCAGCCACCAGACATGCCGCCAAGACCGACACTGGGACAGCTATTGCCTTAAAGGGTCCCTCCGAAGAGGGACCAGAATTCCATGGGAAGTAGACATCGGAGAAGAGGCTGCACAATCGCTTTGTATTGAAAAGAGAATCCAGAATGGGGAAGATGGGTTAAATTCGCATAATGTCTAACACGACTGATTTATGCCAGCAGAATTGAAACTCTAAGTGCAGGGCCAAGAAATAGTTCCCACCAACATGTAAACGACAAGCAAGACCATGCCCAGGACTTGGCCAGTGCTCCCCAGAGCGTCTCCTCCTGGTCTACAGTGTCTGTCCCATGGTCCTTGGATACTGTCTTGCCCTCACCAGCTACCTGGTTCCAAGCTGCCAGGGACCCTGCCTGTGGTTCAGGTCGCTCCCCAGCACCTATCCATCACTTTCAGGAGATCCCTCATTCCCACAAGACATGCAACGTTACTTCTCAGCTGATTCCCAAAGGTGGTGACATTTAAACACTTTGACCATGAAACTCTAAGAGGAACTGACAGCTCTACACAGGTGTAGGGAGCAAGAGGACGTCACTTAGGATCACACCTGGTTGCACCTGACCAGAAACATAAGGTAACATTGGCATAAGCAGGAGAGAAAGGCATTTTTTTATCTCCCAGTTCAGGGGTTAACAGCACTTGTGGTGTTCGTGGTGTTCCCGGGGGCAGGGACTCAGACCCTCCATCGTCCTATTCCTCCACCCTCAGTACACAGCCATCTCTACCTCATGCCACAGAGTAGCTGCCCAAGCCCTGCCATCACACCTGATTTCCAAGCTTTAGGAGAGTGGAAGGAAGGAACAGAGACTTACTTACCTCCTTTCTTTCACGACAATTCCTACCTCCAGTCACATAGTGTGTCCCACACCCAGCTGCAAGGGACACTTGGAAACACAGGCTTTACTCCAAGCAGCCATGCACCCAGTTAAAAACTAGGGGTCTGTTTTTGTGCCAGTACCATGCTGTCTTGGTGATCACAGCTTTGTAATAAAGCTTGCCATCAGGGAAATTCATTCAAAACCACACTGAGATACAGCAGCTGGAATGGCCAAAATCAACAAGACAGGAAACAACGTGTGCTGGAGAGGATGGGGAGAAAGGAGAACCCTCTTATACTGTTGGTGGGAAGGCAAGTTGGTGCAGCCACTCTGGAAAGCAGTGTGGAGATTCCTTAAGAAATTAAAAATAGAGCTTCCCTATGACCCTGCAATTGCACTACTGGGTATTTACCCCAAAGATACAGATGTAGTGAAAAGAAGGGTCACCTGCACCCCAATGTTCATAGCAGCAATGGCCTCAGTCACCAAACTGTGGAAAGAACCAAGATGCCCTTCAATGGACAAATGGATAAGGAAGATGCGGTCCACATACACTATGGAGTATTGTGCCTCCATCGGAAAGGATGAATCCCCAACTTTTCTATCAACATGGACGGGACTGGAGGAGACGATGCTGAGTGAAATAAGTCAAGCAGAGAGAGTCCGTTATCCTATGGTTTCACTGACTTGTGGAGCATAAGGAATAACATGGAGGACGTGGCAAGATGGAGAGGAGAAGGGAGATGGTGGAAATCGGATGAACCATGAAACTGTGGATTCCAAGAAACAAACTGAGGGTTTTGGGGGGGAGGGGGAGGGGGGGTTCGGTGAGCCTGGTGGTGGGTATTAGGGAGGGCACGGACTGCATGGAGCACTGGGTGTGGTGCATAAACAATGAATCCTGGAACACTGAAAAATTAAAATTAAATTTAAAAAAAATAAAAAACTCAGGGGTCTATTATCAAAAGAGACGAGCAGGTTGGACATCAAGAGACAGTCTGTAGGTGCTGTGGCCACAGAGACCTGCTGGTTGTAGGCTCTGCAGTCCTAGGCATCCTACTCACTACTAACTCGTGGGTACCTTTCAGTGCCAGGAGAAGTGGATTCCACAAGGTTTTGCCTTTTAAGGCCACCCAGACTCAGCTCACCTTCCCTCCCCAAAGTCTCATCTCCAGACAAGCTCGAGGCCAGCGCCGGGTATCCGTTAGTACCTCTCACTCTGCAGCATCTGAATGTAAGACTCAGAGTCAAAGAACAACGAGTTTTCACCTGAAATCTCCTAAAATGTCCAATCCCGCTGGGGGACAGCCAGCCGACCCTCGAAGACCCCAAGAAGCGAGGAAGTGTACTGTCGACACGTGCGTGACCGTGGCCACTCTGAATGTTCTCAGGGTCACCGCGGACGCCTAAACAGGTCATCGTTCACGCTGGAAGGTGTCGGGAAATTGAACTCTTTTGGGGAGGGATCCATGAGTCCGAGTCTGGCGAGGAACAAAGGAAGAATTTACATTCAACGGAAGATACAGCGAAGTTCCTTCTTGCCTCACGTTTGGGCTCTACAAATGGTGTTTAAAACAGACGTCCCATGCGGTCCAAGTTACCGGAGGAAACTCCGTGCGCGGCCTGAGTGTGACACACCGAGTGACGGGCACAGGCGGGTGTGAGCACAATGGTGTGAGGTCAGGGAAGGCCAGCCGCCACATGTCTAATGAGCGGATGGTCCCGACTTCAGAAGGAGAACAGAATCCCTAAGCAGGATGTGGGGAAACCCTCCCTGTGTCCTGCGGCGGGAGGTGGGGGCTGGTTTCCTTCTGTTTTCATGTCGCCTGTGTAGCCATGTCCCCTTTCGTCCCGCAGGGAGTTCCGGGACAGCCACGCGAGGCCGGTGCTCAGGCCTGTGGCCCAGGGACCCGGCTGGGAACAAGCCGGGAGGCTTCACTACTTCGCGGAGCCAAGCCACACACACCTGAGGGTCAGAATGAGCGAGGAAACAAAGGACAGGGCTCCGAAACCCCAAGTTCCTCAGAACAGAAACCACGGCCAAGGGGGCAGGGGGCAGGAACAAGCAGTTTCTAAGAGCATCTCACAGGCTCTGAAGGAACTTCTGGCACAAATGAGTACAAGGAAGGTGAGGGTGTCCTTTAGTTCAAAGGAATGACTTCATCTTTTACCTCTGGCCACATCTGTTTTAAAGAGATTATGTCACAATCCTCTTCTTTCAGACTCCTAAGTAGGCCTTGAAAATCCAGGCTGAGACAAACATCTTTCCAAAAATGTATACAATTCAGCTAAATCACAAAAGCTTTCTCTGTAGGAAGGAAGAAGGAGCGTGGTGCAGCCTTTCCCAGCAGAGGCCCTGGAACCACCACGCCCGGCCCAAAGCCTCCCTGGTCAGAAGGGGCGAGCTCCACTGGAAATCGGGTTTTCTTTTTTTAATATTTTATTTGTTTATTTGGCAGAGACAGCCACAGCAGGAGACGGAGCACAAGCAGGGGGAGAGGGAGAGGCAGGCTTCCCACTGAGCAGCGAGCCGGGTGCGGGGCGCGATCCCACGACGCACACACTTAATGACTGAGCCACACAGGTTCCCTGAAAACGCGTTTCTTCTTTAGTATCTCATACCCAAAGTATGCTAAGTATTTCCCCAAACCAGAAGGGTTAGCCACCAGACCTCCGCAAGAAACTGGAAGCCAGTCACTCTGTGCGAGGAGCCTAACTTGGTTTTTGGTGTCCGGCCTTCCATTCTAGAAATGCCCAGAAACACTGCTTCCGAAGTGCAAGGATGTGATTTCCCATCTGCTAAGAAGGCTTCCTTCCCTCTGTCCTCTCCTGGCCCCTCTTCCCAGGCACATTTATAGAGGCTTAGCAGACATCCCGACAACTGACTGAAAAGGCACCTGCCTTTGGGACTTCTGCAGGGATGTCACTAACAGTGAATTTAGATGAACCCCCAGGTCCCAAGGTGCTCAGTGAGGGCCACAGAGACCTTCCCCCAAGCCCCGAGCTCCTGGAGAACAAGAGAGGTTAAGAAATGTCCCCGACTTTCACATTCTGGAAAGGACTCACTGCAGAGGACCCCTTCCCGATACAACTGGGGTGCGCTCCCGGTCAGCACCCCTGTCCCTCTGCCAGCCCCACCCGGACGCTGCAGGCCCCCGCCCGGTCTCAGCAGGGATGGGCTGGCCTGCCTTTCCCCACTGATCTGCCGGACCCCACATGCTCGCCCCCCTGGCTGTGTTCAGGCTTCCCTGCCCGTCCTGGGCCTGTCCTGTGTCCGCGGAGCCAGCGACAGCCCCCACCCCCGCCACCCCCCGCAGCCCCGGCCCCCATCCCATTCTTTCCTGCCTCGCGGGCTCCTCCCCATAAAGCACAAGCCCACGCGCCCAAACCCATGCTCCCCGCGGCGCCGATGCTCCGAGTTTTCTCCCTGTCATCAGAATCCCCATGAATCCTTCCGGATAAAATCCCTCGGCGACAAGCAGGATTGGTTTCCCATCCAGCGGCGCCTTCTCTGCAATATCCCCGAGCTCACAGCAGCCCCATGATTCATCCTGTCTCCCTCCGTCTCTCCCTATCCCTGATGCCACGTCCGTGTCCGCCGTACGCTAGGAGTGGGACAGGTGTTCAGCCCAGGTCAGAGGGAGCTGAAGGGGCCAGAATACACCGCCCGAAATACGCCCCTGCGGTGCCCGGATTGTTCGGAGCTGAAGACCGCTGGGAGGGAATGGTGCAGGAAGAAGCCTTCTTGGAGCTCCCCTTACCTAAGAGCAGACACGTCTGAGAAATGAGGTCAGCCATAAAACCCCCACCCCGGGGGAGGTTGACAGCTGTGGAGGAGCGGGAGTGAGAGCCAAGTTGGCCGGCACAGATGGACTTTACTCAATAGCCCTTAACCGCCACGAGTTCCCAAGTGCATTTACCTTCCCACACTTCACCGCCCTAGATGCTCAAAACCCTTTTCCTTCATCTTGTCCCCGCTCCACAAAGGTACTGCCCTTTGTTCAAATGGGTTTTGTAGAAGTCTGCGGGTCTGACCACCACTTTGGGGTGCTCATTTCATGTCTGTGAGCGCCCCCCCCCCCGGCATAAGAAATAACCCCTTTCTTCCACTTCATGGGACTTGATCTGCAGGCCCTCAGTCAAAGAACCACGAGCCCACCCCCACCCCGCCTCGGAGCCATCAGTTTTAACACAAGCACATTTATTTGGACTCATATAGTTAAGAACCATTATTTCTTAATAAGTAGAATAGAGATGGAATTTTGCTCCATAGGATGTAAATACAGTAAGACTTGTTTCTAGAATATTTTCAATAGTTGGGAAACAACTATTCTTTGACCTCATAAACTCAGATTCTGCCTTTATGCAAACTTTTTTCCTATTCTTTGGTGGCAGGGTAACATACCAACATATTAACTGGTAAGTATGTGTGTTCTGCATGCACACACATGCCTAATCCTTTACGCAAATGAGACCCTTCTGAGCTTACTGCATTTGGGGACAGAGACGGGCGCATTCACCACCAGATTTGGTAAGAAAAAATCAAATCCTTGGCTTTCATTTTCTGAAGAGGCTTTTGAATTTCCTGGGAGAGAAAACAAGTCTTGAAAACGGAAGCTTTGGAATCACAAAGCAGGAGTGTTGGAAAGACAAAGGCTTGAAGGTTCAAAATGCAAGGTCTAGGCAAGTATCAGAAGCAAAATCCCCAAGGACCAGAGGCATACTTCAGTAATCAGATTAGAAAGAACTGGATGAGAAGTGGGGGTGGTGGGCCTTGGGGAGGGGGAGGGCCTGCAGCAGAGCCCGCAGCTGGATGCCCAAGGGAGATCTAGAGCCCTGCCTGGGAGGGAATTAAATTCCAGACCCTCCTCCTGGAGCCCCTGCAGGGTGGTGGGCACCAGAGCCACATCCTGGTTCCCCCACAACATCGGAGCAGGAAAGACATGACCTCATAGAACGCCTGTTCTAAAACACCGGCATTGGGGCACCTGGGTGGCTCAAGCCTCTGCCTTCGGCTCAGGTCATGATCTCAGGGTCCTGGGATCGAGCCCCGCGTCGGGCTCTCTGCTCTGCGGGGAGCCTGCTTCCTCCTCTCTCTGCCTGCCTGTGATCTCTGTCAAATAAATAAGATCTTTAAAAATAAATAAGTAAAATATTTAAAAAAAAATAGGGACGCCTGGGTAGCTCAGTCAGTTAAGCTGCTGCCCTTGGCTCAGGTCATGATCCCAGGGTCCTGGGATCGAGTCCTGCATCCGGCTCCTTGCTCAGCGGGGGGCCTGCTTCTCTCTGCTTCTGCCTGCCGCTCTGCCTGCCTGTGCGCGCGCTCTCCCTCTCTCTGACAAATAGTCTTTAAAATAAATAAAAATAAAACACGGGCATTAACAGAAGCTCTGAGGTAGGGTAAAACCAACTGCTCAGCTAGATATCTTCCAAACAGTTCCCAAAGGAGGGGACGTGCCCTGCCCCCAGGGCTTCAAGGGAGCAGTCCCGCACCGCAGGAAGGAATGGGCTAACCAGGGACAGCAGGACTGGTGGCCAGTGTGAGTCATTTCCACAGGCCCTAGGACATAGCGAAGGTCTCTGGTTGTTGCCTGACCCTTGGGGCGGGTGGGAGTGCCCTGAGAGTGGGAGCCCAGAAGGGTTGGGGTGTGCCTCTGGATTGGCTGGAGGCGGTTGTGGCCAGGGAGGCAGGAGGGCGAGGCAGGGTGACTCAGGCATATCACTGGCTTGTCCAGGACAAGGGACAGAGGGCCCACGGTAAAGCATCAAATGTGCCAAAGCTGGGAATGTGGTTAATACGGCACTAGAGACCACGGGAAAGGAAGGGGTCGCCCTGGAACGGCTGAGTTTAAACCCGATAATGCAAGGTTCTGAGAACAATCCCAGATGCTGGGGAGAGCACACTATGAGCCAGGCATGATTCTGGGTGCTTCCTGTTGATTTCGCCTCGCCACAATCCTGAGAGTCAGGTATTCTTATGATTCCCAGCGTACATGCGAGGAAGAGTGGGGTGTGCGCAGGCAGAGGAAGGCTTGCTGGACGTGAGCTGATCGAGTCCCGTCCGCAATGCAGGAATGCAGCAAGGGAGGAGGACGATGGCCCCTCAACCCACCGTGACCAGAGGAAGAGATGTAATACACGTAATGTACATGCACATATGCAACGTGCGATCTCTTCCTCTGGCCACAGTCATTTGGTCCAGGAATGAACACCTGATCCACGACAGCCAATCAGAATCTGAGGATTTTGAGCTCAGAAGAAGAGGGAAGAACGCAACAAACAGAAAAGAGCAAAATGAGAAATCGAGACGGACAGGGACAAGACAGAGGGACAAGGACGGAGACAGGGACAGATACAGTGACAGGGACAGAGACAGGGAGACAGATGGACAGAGAGACAGAAAGAGGGACAGGGACAGAGACAGAGTTTTAAAGGTGTTCAATTCCCAGATTCTGCTTCTAGCCCTTGGGCTCCAAGTGACACTCTTATCTTTAAAACAAGTTCTCTCTTCTGCTTTTGTTATTTTGGGTTGAACTGCAATGAAAAGAAGCTTGCCCTTACCCAATGACTGCCGTTGCCCAATGACAGTCAAGGCCATAGGTGCTCGAGGCTATGGAAGACTTGTCCTTGGAACAGGGCACGGACAGGTGGAGTTTAAAAGCTCCAAGGAGTTCAGTGGGGCTTAGTGCTGGCTGCATCACCCTTCAGGAATCCTGGGGTCTGGTCCTGACCAGTGACTGAGCACCGTGTCATGGGCCCCCCTTCTAAACCTCTGTTAGAGCTCCTTGGTAGGGACCCACTAGCTGGGAGACTTCAGCAAGTGGACTCACCAAGGGTGTCAGAGAATGCTAAATGCATGGCCCAATCTCCTCTCTCCTTCTTGCTTACCACCAACCTCGATCTTGTTCAAGAGGTGATGCGCCCATTCCAAAACACAAACCAAGAGTCCAATGCTATAAGCAGATTTTTCCAGGTGTGACATTACAAGAGACAGATGGCTTCTACCTTTTATGTCTCCCCTTTATGTTCAGAACTCAGGCACAACCGCTGGCACTCCAGCAGCCATCTTGCAAGCGTGAGGATGGTTGGAAGGTGGCAGCAGGGATGCTCTTGAAGGGTACCTGGAAGGTCTATTTCCATGGCTGCAGCAATGCTTTTTTTTTTTTTTTAAATTCCTGGCATATTTTTAAACCTTTTGTCATAGGGCATGTTGAACACACATAAAGGCAGACATAATGATATAATGATTTACGCACAAGAACACCCATCCCCAGCAACATACTTTATCCATCAGGATCCCAAAGGAAATGGATGGCCATTCCAACTTCAAGAAGAGCTTCACAAAAGGGCTATTTATGCAGGTGTGGGCAGAGCCCAAGAACACCACCTTAAGGGGTGCATATCTGGGGGAGGCACCTCCTTTACCTAAAGGAGCACGGAAGGGGGTGACGACCAGAACCCAGAGAGGACCCTCTGGCCGGAGCTACTGCCTTTAGTGGAGGGATACAGCTTGGCCCCTGGGAGTCCCCACAGGAAGCAGCACCTCTGTTCTCCTGCAGGTCCTGCCCCCGGGAGGAGCCTCGCTGGAAGCACAGGGTAAAAGCAGGCCTGCTGCTGGTCCGTACAGGCTAGTGCCCGGGGGGTGCAGTGAGATGCAGAAGAGTGGATAGTGCACGTGCAGGGGCGTGTGGGAGAAAGCTGGCTCTATGAATTCCGACCGCTCTATGAATTCTGATGGCTGCCATAACAAATGACCACGGATATAAAGTATTTACGCACAGGATATATATTTAATGGATTTGTTATGATTTGTAAATTATAACAATGTATCATAGTTTGAGTACAAACATTTATGAAATAATATAAGTTCACAAATAATAAACATCAAAATGTCTATAATTTAAAATGAAATTAAATTACTAATTTATTAATCTACTTAAAGATACCTATTAAAATAAAAATTTAGCTATGTCTATTATTTTTAGCTATAACCAAATATATAAACATCAAGATTATTAATTAATTTTATTATAGTTAAGATTATAGTAAAAAGCAAAATCGTCCCTACATATGTATTACATATACATATGATTACACATTTTTGCATATACATAATATATATCCTTTATGTAAACACACATAGCATATAATCTACACACACACACACACACACACACACACACAGTCTTGGGCCCAGCAATTTCGCTTTCTGGAATTTACCCTTAGAACATAATCAGGGATGATTAAAAAGACTTATGTGGAGGATAAAGCCATCAAAGCATTAACTGTAATACCTACGATTTCAAACAATGAAAATACCCAGAAATAACCAATTAGTTAATAAAGTTATTAGAGGGTGTGCAGCCTTGAGAAATTACATGATAAATGACGGGCCCTAGCAGGGAGACAGAGGCCCCGGGGTACGTGGAGCGCGGGCGCAGTTTTAGGAGAACTTTCGCGGATCCGCGCGTAGCCCAGAACTGTTAACGGCGCCCACGAGCTGGGGTGATGAGATTACGGGTCATATTTATTCTCTGTGGCTTTCCAGTTTCCCAAAGTACGCGCGTATTATTTTGTTGTAGGTTAAAACTGGTTTTTTGTTTTGTTTTTTAAGAGAAAGGAACTGGAACATGGAAATTCATCACTGACCTGCAACTCCCCCACCCCTTGGTGACTAGTCCTCCGGTCCCACTGTCGAGCCTCCGTGCCCAGATGCTCCAAGGCCGCCGCACTCCTCCCTGCGCGATGAAACCAGCCGCCTTGCGACCGCCGCAGTCCCAGCCCCGTCCAGGGGAGACCCCCGCGTGCACGCGAGCCCTGGCACTCAGCGCTCGGCGGACGGAGGCAGACACCGGGCGGCCGGCTCTCGTTCGCGGGAGCCGGGGGAGGCAGCGCCCGGTGCCAGCCTGAGAGCCCCGAGTGCCCGAAGCCAGGCTCCCGAGCGCCGTGCCCCCCACGGGCGGCTAACGTCCGTGGAGAGGGAGGTCCGGGGTGAGCAGGCTGAGTGGCCCTGGAAAAGGAAGGCAGCCTCCTTCGCGCGAGCCGCTTGGACCCCAGCCCCTCACCACGGCGCGCACAGGCCTCCGCCCTCCGGCTTTCCTGCCCTCCCGTGGCGGTGGGGCTTCGCGGGCGGCCGGGCTCCGAGGCAGCGCTGCGGCGGGGAGAGCTCTGGCTCCTCTCTTTCGCCCGGAACATTCCCACGGAGGCTTGCCCCGGCCATGGAGGCTTCCATGTGGAAACCGACTACTTAATGCCCCAGCGGGACCCGAGACCTCTGCACGAAGTGGTCCAGTGTCACCTCATCATCCCGGGAAGAAGTCCCCTTCCCCCTGTTCTCCCGGGTCGGAGGGAAGCCAGGCACCCGGGAGCCCACGCTCGCCCCGTCTGGGCGCCCGCGTCCGCTCGGGGAAGACCTCTTCGAGCTGCTCCCAAGGCGCGCGAGGGACGGCTGTGCTCTTGGCAGGTCTGTGAGCGGGACGTTCCGTGGTTCGTTCTTACAAAACGGGCAGCGGGTGACGATCCGCCCGGCTTCCAGCCGCTGTGTGCTCGGAGCGCGTCCCCTCCCGGGACTCCCGCACACGTGCGCCCACGGGGGGTGCCGGCCGGTCACTGCGGAGCCCCCGGCAGGAGTCAGACCCTGCTTGGGGGGGGCAGAGAAACGGACAATTTAAGGTGTACTTTGGGGACGGGACTGACGGAGTGTGCCCTTACCCAGCTGTGGAGTGTGCGGGAAAGGGAGCAGTCAGGGTGCCCTGCCCCCCGCTTCTGGCTCGGGCAGGTGGAGTGGCAGGCGTGGAAGGGGACCTGGAGCCTGCCGGGTGCCACCTGATGCCTGTTCCCTTCCCCCCGGGCCGCAGGACCTTGGCTGCATGAGGGGTGGCACCTCACCCAGCTGACTGTCCACGTTCTGGCTCCCCTTGACCACTCAGCCAAGTCCTGGTCAGACAAAAGCAACAGCCCCGGGAGGAATGTCCAGAAAGATCTCTCAAGGGAAGCAGGCCCAGAGCCTCACTTCCTCCTTCTGGTTACTTGGAACGATTACGTGATGGTCGGCGCTCCGGAGTTCATCTTGTGGCCTTGCGGGAGAAGGCTGGGTCGCCGGTGAGTCTGTGGGCTCACCACAGCCGCCGGCCGCTCATCTGCCCGCTTCTGCTGGGGGAGCCGGCACAGCCCGCGCTGTCTGTGCGCTGCTGCTGCTTTCCCACGCAGCCGCACAACTCCGAGGGGGAGGGCGGAGGTGCAGAGCACACCCCGAGAGTCTGCCTGGACTGGGCACTACAGATGCCCCTACAGCCAGCAAATGGGGTCAAAGGGAGACTTATGTACACGCGACTGGAGCATGGGGTTAATTAGTTAATTATCAATCCTGATACAGCACAACAGGAAATAAGTCGGCTTTCCATGTCCTATAAGAAAATCACTTCTTCATCAGCTCTGCAAAATCAAAGGACAAGGACTGTCTTTCAGGAAATGTTCCAAACCAACAATGACTGGGTCTCACTTCTCCTGATGGGTTCGGTTTGTGCTTGAGGCCCAGATGGGGTCCCTCTGTGGCTTGTGGGTCCAAGTCCAGGCTGTGGTGGGGGCTCGGGGTGGCGGGGGGCTCCTGCCAACAAGCCCCTGTGGCCCCAGGCTTTTGAGAAGTGCCAGAGCGACAGCTTGACTGGGTGGGAGCTCCCCTACAAGGTCGCTGTGACCGAGGAGGACGGGCTACAGGCAGACATCTGTCACCCACAGCATGGCTCTTGGGGCTAGGGTTGCTTTACAGAGAGCTCCCTGACGCTGTCACCATCGGGAGAAGCAGTCACTGTGGACACTCGTAGGCTTCCTGGGGCACCAAGCTCGGGCGCCAAGCTCCAGCCCCTTAGCCAGCCTGCAGTGGCACCTGCTTCCAGCTGGGCTGCGGGGCTCCAGGATCACATGCTGATGGCGCCCCGGGGCAGCCGAGGCTCCCAGAGACCTGAGAGGAGCCCCTTGGTGTCTCACTGAGCTGGCACTGTGGTCCCACCTCTGAGGCGGGAGGCAGACCCTGAGAGAGGAGGGACGTGTCCAAGGTCACACAGCTGGCTAAGGGTGGGGCTGTGGGACCCGCCTACTCCTGAGCCCGTGTTTCTGAAGTCCTGGGCCTCTCCCAGCTTCTGCTGCATGGAAGCCTCTGGGTGGAGCCCAGAAACAGTACTGAGCAGGTTCTCCCAGGGCTTTATGCCCAGGAACGTGAGGACTGTGGTCTGATTGATTCCTCTAGCTGGTCCTTGCCCAGGGCCACAGGGGAAACAAGTCAGAGCTAAGACCGACATGGCTTCTGGCCTCCCTGAGACCAAGAGTGGCTGTTATTAGCCAGAAAGAAGCTTGCTGGCCTCCCAGGGTCATAGGGTCCCTGTGACCACAGCTCTTCAGGAAGCATCTGGCACTCCTCCAGCAGCCCGGGGCAGGAGTGGCCACACGGGTAGCCACAGAAGCCAGGCCCCAGCATTATCTCCGGCTCAAAAACGTGCAGGCTCGCCCTGCATTATAAGTTCAGTGCAGCAAGCCTTCATGTGCACCTGCTCCATTCCCACCTGTGGGGCTCCTGGGTCAGGCTCAGCAGCCTCCTTGAGGAGCCCCCCGGCATGCAGGCCACCGGTCAGGTTTGGAGGAGGCCGGGGACAGAGCCCCAGCCTTGATTTCAGTCAGCCCTCCCTGCTCCTGAGCCTGTCAGCCTACAGCCTCTGTGACCTCCCCTGATGGCCAGAGCCCCCCAAGCTCCTCCACCATCTCCCCCACACCTGCTGTGTGCAGCACCCCTGTGCGCACCTGCCCACCATCACCCCCATGTGTTCCTCTTTGAAGGCTTGACTCCATGTCCTGCATCACTCGGCCACAAATGCTGAGCACGAGGCCAGGAGTCCTTCTTCATCTTCTCCCAGCTATGTAAACACCGACAGAAGCACAATTAAATAGCGCTGAGGAAAAGAAATGTTCCAAAGCAAACACACACACACCCTACCCACATTGACTGTATCTGCGCAGTTTCCATCCCGCCCTCCCGCACACATGGCGCCGCAGACCGTGCTGTCGGTGAACTTTCGGGAGAAAGGGAGCAGAAGGAAGAGCAGGGTCTGCAGCATGTGTTTTCTGGGGCTGAGCACATATTCCTCTACAGAGAGACAAGGGCAGGCATCCGTCCGACGCAAGGGGCATTGTTACGGCTGCTCTGGATCTACAAGGCTTAAGGGAGACGGGAACCAGGAGATGCGTATCCCTTCAGAGGACACATCTTCACCAGCTTTCTGCACAAAGATCACTGAGAGTTCAAGCTCAGTTTAATCAAACTCTAGCAGACACTCATGCAGTGAGTCTGAACTATTTTCAGAAACTACTTATGCCACGGGAAGGTCCGAGTTATTACCAGGGCTCTGAGGAAATCAAACGAGAACCTGTAACTTCAATCTGACCTAAGCGATCCGGCAGAATTTACGTGTGCGAACAGGCTCACGCATGTTCACGCGGCTCCAGGGCTCGCACAGAGACGCACGGCCCCCACGGGCTCACAGCAGCTCGTGTAGCTTCTCCTCTCCCTGGACTGAATTTGAAATGGCAATATGCATTAGCACCAGCTATGGTTATTTTTTACAAGATTTTATTTTTTTTGGAGGAGGGAGGGGCAAGAAGGCAGAGAAGGAGGAGACCCTGTTCCAACCAGTCCCCAGAAACCTCCAGACAAGTGAGCTAATTATCTACCAGAACACCCCGAACGCCCGTGAAACCAGCCTGAGATGCAGGACTGTACACTCTGGAGCTCTACGGGGGCAAAAGATGCCAGTGGAGAGAAGAGGAGCGGGAATGCCTGGGCTGATACTGGAGCATAAACAGAAGGCAGAGAGAGCCACCGGAACAGACCCACTGGGAAGTAATACCCCAGTACGAGAGTGCCCTGTGACTGGGGACCAGCAGTAACTTGGAGTCTGGTTAAAAGCACTCAAAAAGAGCAAAAGATCTTCAAGGGCAATTGGTGGAATCAGGTGGTCACAGGCATGGGCCTAAGTCCATGGACCCAGGACAGCCACCGCTGGCGACCACCCGTGCCAGAGAGAGTGCGGCGGGGGCTCCAGTCCATGGGCCCGATTCGGCGGCTTTCCGCTGCTTGCACCACCGCTGGGCCGGGCACCCCCACTGGCGCCGGGAAGCACCTGGTGTGGGCACCAGCCAGCCAGCCCCAGGACCGGCCGAGGGTCTGGACGCTCCCAGCCCGAGTCTGGGAGAACCCGGCGATGACTGGTCAGGACCCCGGGGCGGCAGCCTTCTGCGAGCTGCGCGACAGCAGGGTCTGAGCGCACCCTGCGTAGGTCTGGACCCCAGCCGGCAGTCCCGGCAAAGGCCGCCACTGGAAGCGGGCTCCCTGGACGGATATCGCTGGCGGGTTTAGTGGCACGGGGTGCAGAGACAAACGGGCGCCTCGGGCGACCCGAGACGGGGCTGGGGTGTGCACCGCCTAGGGGAGGCCACGTGGCTCGGTGGAGTTTGCAGAGGGGCAGTCTGTGTTCTGGACCACCCAGAGAGGAGCAGACAGACTTCTTTCTGAGGCAGAGCTCTGGGCACTGTTTTCTTTCCACAAAACCTCCGACAAAGAACAAAGACCTCCAGAAAACAAAAGCCTCAAAAACCAGTTTCCACAGAGCCCAGCCCCTGGATAGGCAGGAGGACTCAACCCAAGCAAGACTGGCAGAAAACAACGAGGCAGGCCCCTCTCCCAGAACGCCAGGGAGAGGACAGCCACCACAGGGTCCCCATAAGACTGCAAAACCGCAACATCAGAGGAAAACAACATATTAAGCTCCTGGTATTGCCCTAAAACCTGTATATTTCACAGATACAACCTTTTTTCCCCTTTAATTCATTCTCACGATTCTTGTTCTTTCAATTCTTTAACATACTTTTCATTACAACTAGAGGTTTACTACAACATATTCCATAACCTTTTAACTTGAACTTTTTACATACATATACATGTTTTCCTTTTCTTTTGTCTTTTTTTCTAGTATATATATAGATATAAGATCCAAGGTAAACCTTTTTCCCTATTCAAGACTACCCCTACATATAAACCAGTTTTATTCTCCCTTTATCTCTGGAAAGTTGGGTCCTTTAACGAAGATATCAAGATACACCTGGGAAGAACCGAAATAACCTTCCTCACCCACATCGAGGATTTATGACCACCCTCCCATCTTTTTTGTCTGTCACCATTTCTGTGTATGTGTTTTTGCTCTGGTATTATCTAAATCTTATCCTTGGGGTTCATTTTGGCTGGGTTCTTTCTTTTTCTTGTCATTTTTTAAAAAAGATTTTTTATTTATTTGACAGAGATCACAAGTAGGCAGAGAGGCAGGCAGAGACAGAGAGAGGAGGAAGCAGGCTGCCGCTGAGCAGAGAGCCCGATATGGGGCTCTATCCCAGGACCCTGAGATCATGACCCGAGCCTAAGGCACAGGCCTTAACCCACTGAGCCACCCAGGCACCCCTCTTGTCATTTACTTTTGTTTGTCCATTTTTGTTTACATACCTTATAAATCTTACTTTGGGGGCTCATTTTGGCTGGATTTTCTTTTTCTCTTTCTTTTATCCTTTCCTTTTGATGGTGACTTCCAATCACCCCAAAATTTTCCAGGGTGCACCTTGCCTGGATCGTGGTTGATACATTCAGCTACACATCCCCCCAACCACCTCTCCCCAACATGACTAGGAGGAGGAACAACCAACAGAGGAAACTTCAGAGACTGGGCCCTCTCCATCAGAGCTATCGGATATGGGCATAAACAGTATGTCCGAAAGAGAATTCAGGGTAACAATTATCCAGGCAATGGCTTGGTTGAAGAAAATCATTAGTGACAACATAAAATCTCTAAGGGCAGAAGTGAGAGCCGACCTGGCAAAAGTTAAAAATGCTATCAAAGAGGGCACCTGGGTGGCTCAGTAGGTTAAAGCCTCTGCCTTAGGCTTGGGTCATGACCTCAGGGTCCCGGGATCAAGCCTCACATCAGGCTCTCTACTCAGCGGGGAGCCTGCTTCCTCCTCTCTCTCTGCCAAATAAATAAATAAAAATAAATCTTAAAAAAATGCTATCAATGAGATCCAATCTAGTCTAGATACTCTAACAGCTAGGGTAACCAGGCAGAAGATAGAATTGGTGATCCGGAGGACAAACTGATAGAGAAAAGGGATCAGGCGGAGGCCTGGAACAAACAGCTTAGAAGCCATGAAAACAGAATTAGGGAAATAAATGACACCATGAAACGTTCCAACATCAGAATTATTGGAATCCCTGAGGGGGAGGAGAAAGAGAGAAGACTAGAGGATATAGTCCTCTATATCTAAATTCTGGGTGAAAATTTCCCCAGTCTGAGGAATGGAACAAGCATTTGGGTCCTAGAGGCAGAAAGAACACCCACCAAGATCAACAAATCTAAAAAGACCTCAAGACACTTGACAGTGAGACCCATGAATCATAATTTTGGACAAGGGCTTCTGAGGGCACCTGGAAGTTAGAGATTCCTTATGTACAGAGGAAGGTCCATCAGAATAACGTCAGACCTGTCCACAGAAACCTGGCAAGCCAGAAAGGGCTGGCAAGGCATATTCAGGGCACTGAATGAGAACAACATGCAGCCAAGAATACTTTACCCAGCAAGGCTGACTTTCAAAATGCATGGAGATAAAGAGCTTCCAAGACTGGCAAGGTTTAAGAGTATGTGACTGCCAAGCCAAAACTATAAGAAATATTAAGGGAGGGTTCTATAAAAGAAAAAAGAACCCAAGAGTGACAGAGAACAGAAATTTACAGAGACAGTCTATAGAAACAAGGACTTCACAGGCAACATGTCAATAAAAACATATCTTTCAATAATCACTATCAATGTGAACGGCCTAAACGCTCCCATAATATGGCACAGACTAGATAAAATGACAGAACCCATCCATATGCTGTCTACAAGAGACACATCTGGAGCCTAAAGATACATCCAGACTGAAAGTGAAGGGTTGGAGACGCATCTTTCATTCCAACGGGCCTCAAAAGAAAGCTGGGGTAGCAGTTCTCATATCAGATAAATGTTAAACTAAAGGGGCGCCTGGGTGGCTCAGTTGTTAAGCGTCTGCCTTCGGCTCAGGTCATGATCCCAGGGTCCTGGGATCAAGCCCCGCATCAGGCTCCCTGCTCGGTGGGAAGCCTGCTTCTGACTTTCCCACTCCTCCTGCCTATGTTCCCTCTCTTACTGTGTCTCTCCCTATCAAATAAATAAAATCTTTTAAAAAAAAATGTTAAACTAAAGACTGTAGTCAGAGATAAAGAAGACCACTATATCATTCTTAAAGGGTCCATCCACCAAGAAGATGTAACAATTGTAAATATTTATGCCCCCAATATGGGAGCAGCCAACTACATAAGACAACTGTTAATCAAGATCAGGAGTCATATTGATATGAATACATTAATAGTAGGGGATCTTAACATCCCATTCTCAGTAATAGATCATTCAAGCAGAAAATCGATAAAGAAACACTGGACCAGATGGCCCTCATAGATATATACAGAACATTCCACCCTCAAACAACAGAATACTCATTCTTTTCAAGTGCACAGGGAACCTTCTCAGAATAGATCACAAACTGGATCACAAACCAGGGCTCAACTGATACCAAAAGATTGAGATTATTCTCAGACCACAATGCTCTGAAACTGGAACTCGACCACAAGAAAATGTCTGGAAGGAATTCAAACACTTGGAAGCTAAAGACCACCTGCCTAAGAATGTTTGGATCAACCAGGGAATCAAAGAAGAACTTAAAACAATTCATGGGAACCAATGAGAACGAAGACATTTTGGTCCAAAACCTATGGGATACAGCAAAGGCGGTCCTAAGAGGGAAATCCATAGCCACTCAAGCCTCCCTCAAGAAAACTGAAAAATCCTTGGGGCACCTGGGTGGCTCAGTGGATTAAAGCTTCTGCCTTCAGCTCAGGTCATGATCCCAGGGTCCTGGGATCGAGCCCCACATCGGACTCTGCTCAGCGGGTGAGCCTGCTTCCCCCTCTCTCTCTGTCTGCCTCTCTGCCTACTTGTGATCTCTGTCATATGGATAAATAAAATCTTTAAAAAAATAAAACAAAACTGAAAAATCCAGAATACACCAGCTCTCTTTACACCTTAAAGAACTGGAAAATCAAAAACAAATTAAGCCAACTGCACACACAAGAAGGGAAATAGTCAAGATTACAATAGAGATCAATGAGTTAGGAACTAGAAATATAGTAGAACACATCAACAAAACTAGAAGCTGGTTCTTGGTTCTTTGAAAGAATCGATAAGCTCAATAAACCACTGACCAAACTAATCCAAAAGAGAAGAGAGAAGACCCAAGTTAATAAAATTATGAAGAAAGGGAAGAGACCATGACTAACACCAAGGAAATAGAAACAATTATCAGAAATTATTACCAACAGTTATATCCCAATAAGTTAAGCAACCTAGACAAAATGGATGTTTTCCTGGAAACCTATATATACTAAGACTGAATCAGGAAGAAACTGACAACCTGAATAGACTGATACCTAGTAACGAGACTGAAGCAGTGATCAAAAAACCTCCCAAAACACAAGAGCCCAGGACCTGACAGATTCCCTGGGGAATTCTACCAAACATTCAAAGAAGAAGAAATACCCATTCTCCTGAAACTGTTTCAAAAAATAGCAACCGAGGGTGCCTGGGTGGCTCAGTGGGTTAAGCCGCTGCCTTCGGCTCAGGTCATGATCTCAGGGTCCTGGGATCGAGTCCCGCATCGGGCTCTCTGCTCGGCAAGGAGCCTGCTTCCCCCTTTCTCTCTGCCTGCCTCTCTACCTACTTGTGATCTCTCTCTGTCAAATAAATTAAATCTTAAAAAAAAAAAAAGCAACAGAAAGAAAACTCCCAAACTCTTTCTATGAAGCCAGCATTACCGTGATCCCCAAACCAGGCAAAGACCCCACCAAAAGGAGAATTTCAGATCAGTATCTCTGACGAATATGGATGCCAAGATTCTCAACAAGATCCTAGCTAATAGGATGTAACAGTACACTAAAATGATTATCCACCACGACAAGGCAGGATTCACCCCTGGGATGCAAGGATGGTTCAAAATTCACAAATCAATCAATGGGATGGAACAAATCAATAAGAGAAGAATCACATGGTGCTCTCAATTGATGCAGGAAAAGCATTTGACAAGATACAGCACCCGTTCCTGATTAAAACGCTTCACAGTATAGAGACAGAGGGAACATTCCTCAACTTCATAAAATCTATCTATGAAAAACCCACAGCGAATATCATTCTCAACGGGAAAAAGCTGACAGCCTTCCCTTTCAGATCAGGAACACGACAAGGATGCCCACTCTCACCACTCTTGTTCAACATAGTACTAGAACTCCTAGCAAGAGCAATCAGATAATAAAAAGAAATAAAATGTATCCAAATTGGCAAAGAAGAAGTCAAACTCTCTCTCTTTGCAGATGACATGATACTTTATATGGAAAACCCAAAAGACTCCACCCCCAAACTACTAGAACTCATACAGCAATTCAGTAATGTGGCAGGATACAAAATCGATGTACAGAAACCAGCTGCTTTCTTATACACTAACAATGAAAATATAGAAAGGAAAAATAGAGAATCGATTCCATTTACTACAGCACCAAGAACCACAAGATACCTGTGAATAAACCTAACCAAAGAGGTAAAGGATCTGTACTCGAACTACAGAACATTCATGAAAGAAATTGAAGATACAAAAAGATGGAAGACCATTCCATGATCATGGATCATAAAAATAAACATTGTTAAAATGTTTATACTATATGTTCATATGTATGTATACTATATGTTTATACTATATATGTTTATACTATAAAATGTTTATAAAATGTTTATACTGCCTAGAGCAATCTATACTTTCAATGCCATCCCAATCAAAATTCCATCGGCATTGTTCAAAGAGCTGGAACAAACAATCCTAAAATTTGTATGGAACCAGAAGAGAACCCGAATTGCTAAGGAAATGTTGAAAAGAAAAACAAAACTGGGGCATCATGTTGCCCTGACTTTAAGCTTTACTACAAAACTGTGATCACCAAGACATCAATGTACTCATGGTACTTGCATAAAAACAGACACATAGACCCATGGAATAGAGTAAAGAGCCCAGATATGGACCCATAACTCTATGGTCAAATAATCTTCAACAAAGCAGGAAAAAATACACAGTGGAAAAAAGTCTCTTCAATAAATGGTGCTGAGAAAACTGGACAGTGATGTGTAGAAGAATGAAACTCGACCATTCTCTTACACGATACACAAAGATAAACTCAGAATGGATAAAAGACCTCAACGGGAAGCAGGAATCCATCAAAATCCTAGAGGAGAACATATGCAGTAACCTCTTTGACATCGGCCACAGTAACCTCTTTCAAGACATGTCTCCAAAGGCAAAGGAAACAAAAGCTAAAACAAACTTTTGGGACTTCATCAAGATCAACAGCTTCCACACAGCAAAGGAAAGAGTCAACAAAACAAAGAGGGAACCCATGGAATGGGAGAAGATATTTGCAGACGACACTACACAGGGCTGATCTCCAAGATCTATAAAGAACTCCTCAAACAGAACACCCAAAAAACCAGATGATCATGTCCAAATGGGCAGGAGACATGAACAGATACTTCTCCAAAGAAGACATACAAATGGCTGACAGACACATGAAAAAATGTTCATCATCATTAGCCATCAGGGAGATTCAAATCAAAACCACACTGAGATACCACCTTACACCAGCTAGAATGGCCAAAATCAACAAGACAGGAAACAACAAGTGTTGGCAAGGATGTGGAGAAAGGGGAACCCTCTTCCACTGTTGGTGGGAATGCAAGCTGGGGCAACCACTCTGGAAAACAGTGTGGAGATTCCTTAAGAAATTAAAAATAGAGCTTCCCTATGACCCTGCAATTGCATTACTGGGTATTTACCCCAAAGATACATATGTAGTGAAAAGAAGGGTCACCTGTACCCCAATGTTCATAGCAGCAATGGCCTCAGTCGCCAAACTGTGGAAAGAGCCAAGATGCCCTTCAATGAACAAATGGATAAAGAAGATATGGTCCAGGGGCGCCTGGGTGGCTCAGTGGGTTAAAGCCTCTGCCTTTGGGTCAGGTCATGATCTCAGGGTCCTGAGATCGAGCCCCACATCAGGCTCTCTGCTCAGCAGGGAGCCTGCTTCCTCCCTCTCTCTGCCTGCTGCTCTGCCTACTTGTGATCTCTCCCTCTGTCAAATAAATAAATAAAATCCTTAAAAAAAAAAGATGTGGTCTATATGTACTATGGAGTATTATGCTTCCATCAGAAGGGATGAATACCCAACTTTTATATCAACATGGACTGCACTGGAGAAGATTATGCTGAGTGAAATAAGTCAAGCAGAGTGAGTCATTATACGGTTTCACTTATGTGTGGAGCATAAGGAATAACACAGAGGACGTGGGGAGATGGAGAGGAGAAGGGAGTTGGGGGAAATCGGATGAACCATGAGAGACTGTGGACTTCGAGAAACAAACTGAGGGTTTGGGAAGGGAGACGGTCGGGGTGATGGGTGAGCCTGGTGGTGGGTACTAGGGAGGGCATGGATTGCATGGAGCACTGGGTGTGGTACATAAACAATGAATCTTGGAACACTAAAAAAATAAAAGTTAAAAAAAATATTTTATTTAGAGAGCACATGTGCACCTGGGAGAGCACAGGTAGGGGGTGGGGCAGAGGGAGAGGGAGAACCTCAAGCAGATCCTCCCTCAAGCAGGGAGCCAGACTTGGGGCTTGACTCCGGAACCCTGACATCGTGTTCTGAGCTACAACCAAGAGTCAGAGACTTAACCAACTGAGTGACCCAAGCACCTGTACTACCTATTTTAAAAATAGTTTGGGGCATTTGGGTGGCTCGCTCGGGTCACGATCCCAGGGTCGTGGGATCGAGCCCCGCATCGGGCTCTCTGCTCTGCGGACAGCCTGCTTCCTCCTCTCTCTCTGCCTACTTGTGATTTCTGTCTATCAAATAAATAAATAAGATCTTTAAAAAAAAACAAAAATCTTAAAAAAAAATAAAAATAAAAATAGTTTGGAAGGCCCGGGGCTGAAAGGGCGAGCACAGGCAGTACCGTCGGCAGTATCAGGGTAGTGCTGGCGGGGACAGGTGGGCTGCACCGCGCGGTGAGTCGGCCCAGCAGAGCGCACAGACTTGTGGAATCACTATGTTGTACATCTGAAATGAACGTGACCTTGTGTCCACTTACTTCCGTTAAAAGCCAAAACCAAATGGTGTGACGTTCCCTAAGGATCGGGGATATTTCCGTCTGCAATAGTTCAGCTTGTTTTTCAGTGCTGGCGCCTAGAAGCACATCTCCTGCCCTCGCTCACGTAGCCCTTTCAGCCACGCCGTGCAGCAAGAGCCGTGACGACCACCCACCCCGTGGGTCAGGAAACTGAGGCACAGAGAGTGGGTGATTCACCAGGGCTCTGGGGCCCTGATGTGCAGTCTGCTTCTGGGTACCCTCCCCTGAGCCATGTGCTTGGCTCCTCCGTGGTGGGGTTGGAGGGGTTGATTTTCAGACTGATTTGGAAGGACCCGCCCTCATTCCCACCAGCACTGATCCCCACGGCCGCTGGAATACACGACCACATGCTCAGTGGCTCAGAGCATCTACCCTCCACGGTTCTGGACTCAGACGTCCTAATGTCAAGGTGTTGGCAGGGCTGCCTTCATTCTGGAGGCTTTTGAGAACGATTTCCTTTCATGTCCAGTGTGTGGGGCTGCCCATGCTCCTTGCCTTACAGGCCCTTTCTCCATCTTCAAAGCCAGCAGCTCCGTATCTTCTGACCTCAGCTCTCCTCTCCCTGTGGACCCCCGTGTCCCTCCTCTCAGCACTGGTGAGCACATGGGACCTGGGCCGATCCAGGACAATCTCCTGGCCTCCAGATCCTTAACTTAGTCCCATCTGCCAAGTCTCGCTGGGTCACGGAAGGCAACACACCCACCCACGGGCTCCAGGGGTTGCGATGTGGACCTTCCGGGGCGTTCAGTCTCTGGAGTGCCATCTAAGTCAAGAGGTGGGGGAGACACCTGGACCCGATCTGATTAACCCACATTCCTGGCTCCTGCAACCCCATTTGTGCTGGGTGCCCTCGTGACCGTGTCACTCAGAGCGCAGCAGTAAACCCATGTGACCGGCAGCCCTCCTACTTGGCGGTGGTTACTAAGTGCTCCGGTGCACGGTCCAGACTTGCACTGAGCAGGTTCTTGGTAAGACCTGGTGGAATTGGAGCTGGGACAGCTTGCACATATACTGTCCTCCTTGTTCCAGGCACAGTTCTGTCCCGCTACCATGAGTCTGCACACACTGGAGGAAGGCAGGAAAGCCTCCCAGCTGGCGGTGTGAACGGATTACCAAACTTCCACTTCCGCTAGCCCTATTCACTTTCCCCATTACCTTCAAGGTATGCAGTCTGTAGAAATAACTCCCAATGGTGTTGGCCTTCTAATTTCAGCTTCCTTACAGGACTGTCTCCCCGGGAATAGGAGCAAAGATTAAAACTGGGCCTGAAGAGTTGGAATTTATCAGGTATCAGTGAACCATTTCCCTTAATCACTCTTCTGAAAGCCTAATTGCTCTTTTCCAGGCTTTGGCTTTCATTAAAATGATCAGCAACAGTTTCGGAGGGGAGTCTGGATGGGGAGGTGCTAAGACTGGACACGCGGCCTCCGGGCCTTGCCCACACACTCACCGAGTCTCGGCTCCCGCCCCTGGGTGGGAAGCACTGTCTCACCCTTGACTTTCTTTGGCAAACAGAGTGCAGCAGAACCAGTGTCTTGTGGGCTCTGGGTCTGGACCCCAAGAAGGCCTGCACGTTGCTGATCACTTTCAGGGGAACCTGCCCAACCGCCACGTGAATGTGCAGGCCAGCCCGCAGGGGGTGAGAGCCCTGGTGGAGCAGAGGAACCCTTCCAGCTCAGCCGCGCCAGACTCTCTGGCCCACAGCCGACCAGGCAGCCGAGCACAGAGGTGCGGGTGAGCCCAGACAGTCTGCATGCGATTCAGGAGTA
>RCUC01000302.1:0-29731 GCA_003697995.1 Taxidea taxus jeffersonii | reverse complement strand
TTATGGGGTAGATGAATGAGAATGTATTTCAGATGTGAAAGAAGATTCAAGGAGATTTAGGCATCACTAGGACGGTCATGCAAAATTCTTTTGATACAGGGTTTCTGCAGGTCTTCTGGTTTGATTCTGGAGGCAGCAGGAACTTTATTTAGAGTCTCATCACTAGTTACAGATGGTGATTGACCTCTGGTCGACCTTCTGGCCCACATCCTCTTGTGCTTTGGTCTGGCATAGACATCTTGGAACTCATGGTAGCCAAATTGCCAGTCACGTATTATTTGAAGGTCTGCCAGCAGCGATGTTAAATCTTTCACACATCGTGGGGCCCTGTGGCTTTGGCCTCTTTAAGCCTGCACTCCCTGCTGGGAGGGAGGAGCATGCTATCAGTTTTGGGTGACTCTGTGTCTCCCCGAGTGTGGGTCCTGGGACCTCAACTAAATACTCTACTTGTTTTTACAGATGGTTCTTCGAGGCTTAGGTGATGTGGCCTCGTGGGCAGCATCCAAAGTGTCTGGTCTCTGTATCTTCACTGCAGATTCAAGTGCAACACGTACAGGAGTGTGACCCCTGTCATCTCCCTGATGGTTGTGTATCACAGTGGTAAGTTGTCTTGGTTCTGAACCTCCCGCCTAGGTTGAGGTTCAGGCCTTGACTTAGGTGTCTTCTTTTGCTGGTTTCTGTCTTTCTTTTGGAGGGAAAGATATCCCCTTCTTGTTGATTAAATTGGAGATGAGCCCTTAACCAGAACATCTAGTGTTTGATGCTCAGGGAAAACTACTTAGCAGCACATATGGAGAAGGTTCTGCATGTCTCTGCCCCACACAAAACATCTGAACTACAGGTTGCCTTTGCTAGCAGAATCCTGAGTTATTGCAGATTTCCCTTATAAATAGACATTCTCTCTATGGTACTCTTACTGTGAACACTTTCTCTTTAGGGCCATTCATTTAGAACATTGGATATGGGGCATCTTTAAAAATGGATCTCTGAGTTAACATGCTTTGTCTTTTTTTTTTTTTTTCTTTTTGGAGCTGGGTGGTGCAGAGGTAGAGACTCTTAAGCAGGCTCCACATTCTTTACAAGCGTGACACGGGGCTTGATCCCACAATCCTGAGATCATAACCTCAGCCGAAATCAAGAGTTGGTCCCTTAACTGATAGAACCACACAGGCATTCCTGGACATGCTTTGTCTTTTTGGAAAGCAGCGTAAGTATCCCCTCCTGTCTTAAAACATTCTCAATTGGAGAGTATTTCCATGTCTTCAGTGGTCTTACACCTTCTCAGGCCCAGAGATACATATCTATTCTTGGTGGTGGAGAAAACCACTTGGCTACCACCTTCTCATAGAGAGGGAGGAAGCCCTCATTGCCTGATGCTGAACTGTAAAGGTTTTCCTGTCCTGGTACTGACAGTTCTTCTGGAAGAGCACTTTTGTAAAAGATGAAATTAATTTGCAATCCCTGGGTGGCACAGTTGGGTAAGCATCTGCCCTTGGCTGAGGACAGGATCCCTGGATCCTGGGGGATGAAGCCCTGCATTGGGCACCCTTCTCAGTGTGAAGCCTGCTTCTTCTCCCTCTTTCCCCTCCACCCCAGCTGTTCTTGCTCTCTCTCTAGCTACCTTGCTCTCAAATAATTAAAGAATATACAAATATTTCTAAGTATGAAGTAAACTTGTAAGTCCTTTCTAAGTTATGAGCACAATATCAGTAGAATTAAGGACACATGAGGAAGATCACAAATTGTGTGTCTGTTGAAACCTGTTGTCATTCATCCTTGCAATCTACATACATCAGAAGATTAATGTACTCATGAATGTATATCATCGTGTGTTCTAGATTTCTGAGGTAATACTCCCAGCTGTGTTCTCATGGATCACTGGCGGTGTATTTATGTGTAAAAATTCCTACAGTGAGACACTGTTAGTTGTGAGACCTAGCAAAAGAAGAGTCACCCATTCTAACTTTCCACAGTGTTCACGGTTGTGCGACCCAGCCTGTAATACTGGCCTGTATGCAAGTACTGATGGATGGAAGCAGATTTGTTTTATTTCTAGCTATTGGTTACTGAATACTGCATTCAGCGTCCCTCAGAACATTACCCAATTGTATGTCTTTGCAGTGAAAAATTGTCAGTCTCAGTTTCTACCTCAATCTCACACTAAGAAATTCCTTGGGTAGTATTTGCCCAGTGATTTTCTGATGTGATGTGAGAGGGGAAGAATATCCCCTCTTGCATTGAAAATCAGTGTTTCCTCAGTGTGAGGATGTCCTTGTTGGCTAAGGAATAAGGGATACTTGAGGACATTCCTTTCCTCACCACCCCGAAAGGATTTTCTTCTGTGCGAATCCTCCCAGGTCCTTCATGTGTTGGCTCCACGAGAAATGGGATTCCCACATGGATTTCATCAGCATTCAGCAGCAGTGATGATGCAGGGTGTCCCAGGAGGTCCCTGCACCTTTGCTCCTCTGTGAGGGATGATGCACAATCAGAGTTTGTAGCGGGAGCTCAGACCAGAGCCCCAGCTGAAGATTCTCTCATGATACAGTGCTAGCGTTTCTCCCCATGTGAGTTCTCTGGTACTTGGAAAGGGACCACTTCTGGCAGAAGGCTCTGCCTCATTGATTGGAGACACAAGGTTTGTACTTGTGATCTCTATGATGGTGAGAAAGGTGGGTTTTCTGGGTAAAGGCGGTACCCTAGTGATGACAGACACAGGTTTCTATGCTCTGAGTTGTCTGGTGTCTCCAAATGTGAGATCTGTATCTAAAGGTTCTTTCCCATTGACCGCATTTGTCAGGATTCCGACTGGTGTGGATTCTCAGATGCTGGCTAAGGGTGTGGCTGGACTAAATGCTTTCCCTTGAAGATGGCATCCAATCAGTTTCTGTCCATGTGAATGTGCCCATGGCATTGAAGGAATGAATGTTTCTGAGACCCTTGTACTGCAATCCCACCACATGGCTTCTACCCTGTGTGAGGTCATTGGCATGAGTAAGAGTAGAGCTCTCTGAATGAAGGGTCTCCCACCTTCTTTACATTCCTAAGACATTGCTCTGGTGGTTTTTCTCTGTAAAGAGTTGAACACTGCCGTGGAATTGTTTCCCCCATGTGTGTCATGTCTACTCTCCTTAGAAGGGTTAGTTTTCTCATGTCTCCCAAGGTTAGAGCCCCAGATAAGGGATATCCCACACTGGGGAGATGTGTGTGGTACGATCCAGTATGAACGAGCTCTGATGTCACTTGAACGGGGACACGTGGCTGAAGGCTCTTCCACATTTTCTGTAAATACTAGGTTTCTCTTCCCTGTGAGTTAGGACATGTGGAGTGAGGTGAGGTACATGTGAAATCTTCTTCCTGGCCCCAGCATTGGCTGGGTTCCTGGGCAGTGTGAACCCTCTGCTGAAATTACTACGAGGCTGTGGAAGGATTACTCACTCATGTTCCTTCCTTCCTGACTCATAATAATTTCAACCTCCTCCTTCAGGTATAGCCTGTGTGTAAAACTCTGCATGCCACTTCCATTCAAGTGCAATGTTACTTTCCTGAATTCATATAGATCTTTCTACATGGTGATGGCTTGACTTGAGGCCCATTTCAGCCGAGAAATGAAACTATTCAGATTTTTGGTGGGACAACCCGTTTGTGCAGCCTCTTGGAAGACAGGAGATTGTGGTGAATGCTTAGTGTATCCCATGTTCAGCTGTAGTGTGGAAGGCCAGGGTTCATTACTGTGAAGCTTACTGTTGACTTGTAGAGAAGCAGATTCTTTCAGATGCACCTGAGTGGGTATCATTTCATCCTTTTTAATAGGGAATGTATTGCAGTGAGCAGTTTGGTCTTATACGCAAACAATGAGTCATGGAACACTACATGAAAAACTACTGAAGTACTGTATGGTGACTAACATAACAGAACAGAAGAAGGAAAGAGGGGGAGGGAGGATGGGATACAAAGAACAGAAAGACAATGGAGGGAGGGAGGGAGGGAAGGAAGGAAGGAAGGAAGGAAGAAAGGAAGGAAGGAAGGAAGGAAGGGAGGGAGGGTGGGTTTGAGAAAAAGGAAGAAGAAAAGCTTCTAGAGAGGCATTAGGGGAAAGAAAATTTTTGAAAGTTGTGAGACAAGCATCTGAGAGTTAAGATTTGAGCTTGATGACAAAGGAAAGAAATGGAGTCATCTACTAAGGAGCAGAAACATGTTATAGGGTATTGGTGATTAGAACCTATTGACCAGATAAACATGTGAGAAAAAGAAAGTGAGGATGGAATGTTGGGTAGATTAAGATGGGCAAACTCCACAAAGGGGAGGGCTGAAAGAGGTGCCATGTGACGGTTTCAGTCCAAGAATCACAGAAGTGTACTGTGCTCAGAGGACACAGAATGTGCAGTGGTTTAGGTGGATGGAGACGGAAGAGTTGACAGAAATGGGACAGTGTTGCAGGGGTGTTTCCACAGGAGCCTTACGAGACAGGACTGATATAGGAAAGACGTTAGAGTTCAAGGCTGATGGTCAAGAAAGAAGTCTTGAGAAAGCTTTGTTGGCAAAAGGTGATTTTATTAAAGGACATGGACAGGACCCACAGGTAGAAAGTTGCTACGCTGGGGTCATGATGGGAGGCTGAGTCTCTAGGATGGTGTTGGGGGAGGTCAGGAAAAAAGGAGGTTTTCCAAGAACGCTTCAGTAGGAGAGAAGGCACACAGGATCCTGGAGGCTTTGCTCTTGTCAAGTGAAAATGGTTGTTCCTCCTAGGAAGGCATAAATAGAAAGATAGTTGGGAGCTTCCTGGAGGAATGTTACCTTCCTCCTCTCGCAGGTCCTTCTCAAGGGACTGCAGGTTTGGAAAGAAATTCCATTTTATTGACATTTCCTTTTGCTTCAGTCTCCCTCAGTGTTACTGAGGGGATGGAGATGTTAGGGCTTCAGGAAATGCAGCTATGCGTCTCTGGAAGTTAGTTAGCCTGTTGACAAGCAAGCCTCTTCCTTGGCAATTACTAGGCACTTGTAAACTGAGGGAGACTCAGGTCTTGCAGTGTTTTGATTTCTATTTGTGAAGAATATGTTTTTTTCCCCCTTTCCTTGGCTTTAGGGCAGCCAGAGTGCCTGAGAAATGTCACCCATATCACATGTTGGGGAGGGGCAATGGGGCGTGGCAGCTTCTGTTTTGTACTCAGCTAGCCTTCCCTTCCCTCCTCATGTCCTCCTTAACAGTTTAAACCCTTCAGTCATTAAGGTTGTTGAAGGAGGAAGGTCTTGTCTTCTGTAAAGTCTTCCTGCTGAGTAGAGGCATAAAGATGTCCCTACCTATGGGTCAGTACTGGTCATTTGGGGGCCTCTCTGTGTAAGAGTTGTGAGTTGCAGAGGCCGCTGAGTGCAGGGGAGAACTTCTGTTTGGATTTTCCTGAGTAGAAAGGACCATCTGTCCTCTGGAAGTTAGTGCAGTGAAGGATTCCTGGCACCACCTGGAGAGACAGGGGAGAAAACAACAAAACAGGGTTAGAAGAACAAAAAGAAGGAGAAGCCCCATGATGAGTCCTTTGATAGTGGGTGAGAATCCTCCCCCAAACCAAGAGATGAGCCGATCCTTAAAGAGAGGGATCCTTGAAAGTGCAGATTTGAGCAGTGGTTTCTGTTAGGAACCCAGAAATCTCTTTGTGATAATGGGGAATGTACACACCACATTCTGTCTTTAGATTAGCACACGCTCCACCTTGTGCAGCAGTTACATCTAAAGCCTTTGTGTTTTGGAGAACTACTTTATGCATTGGAGTCATTCCCTCATTTAATAGAGAAATCCTGTTTGGGGTCACGTTTAAGGCCTTGCCTGTGTACTCAGTAAAGAGTTTCCTGTGCCACAGGACATCCTCCAGTCCCAAAGAGGGAACAAAAATGGATGCTATGTGGCCATCCCAATGAAACAAAGAACACATGCACCTTTGAAATAATGTGCCCATTCATCCAGGTCCAACCCAATAGTCTGGTGGCCTCTTGAGCCTGGGGGAAGCTGTAGCCACAGGTTAGGGCTGCATAGCCATTGAGTTCCAGCCAGGTGCCCCACCTAACACTGGGTCTCCTTGAACTGCAGGCAGGATTTCAAGGGGTACACGTGTTTGGAGGGCCATTCTTTGAATGTGCAATCATTTCAGGCCCATATTGGATTGGAGGGTTATGGCTTGAGAAGCACCCTTTCTGTAAATTGCTTCATGGACATAGAGGATGAGAAAGGCCTGTTGGAGTCAGGATAAATCCCTGTAAGATTTTTGCCAATTACAACCAACAAGTAGACACTAGGAATTCTGCTTTGGGGGTAGACATGTTTGCTGACAGGCTTTGACCTCAGCAGTCTGAGTTCGACTGACGACAGCATATCTGGTTTTTCCTACCCACTTTCCATGAAACTGTTGCTGTTGATAAACCAAATGTCCTCTGCATTTTCATATGGGCATCTTAAATCTGGTCGACTTAAGAACCTTTGAAGGGTTATGAGTCATGGACATAGAGTAATCAGGTCCAGGCCCAAGATATCTGGGTCCAAACCCAGATAGCTGGGTTTAAATTTGGGCGTGTTTCAGGTGGTAGTTCAGGCATATCTCAAAGCATAAGCTGGTACTTGATAAATTGGCCTCCTATCATCGTTTGGTGGCCTTTGTTCTCTGTGACACTCTGGAGCTGATGCCAAGTCCTTAGAGTCAGGGGCCATCCCCTTATGAATTGGGAGTTTCTTTTTCCCAGGAGGGCAGTTGGGCGAAAGTGCCCTGGAACTGGGGACCAGCATTGACTTGGAGTTTGGTTGGGGGCACTCAAAGAGAGTAAAGGATCGTGGGGGAGATTGTGGGAATCAGGGCGTTTGGGGACAGGGGCTTGAGTTCCTGGACCCAGGACAGCCACCCCTGGTGTTGAGCCAGAGAGAGTGTGGGGAAAAAATCAGGTCTTGGTCCCTGGGCCACCAGTGTACCTGAGAGCTTCTGGGTGGCGGCTCCCTTGAAGGGCAGAAGGCCTCCCCAGCCGGCAGAAACGCAGCCTTTTGCACTCTCCAGGCGGCACTACCAGAGGCTGAGTGGCACCCCTCACTCCTCCTGGAGAGAGATGCACAAGGGCACCAGCTGGCAGAACCACAGCCTTTTGCACTCTCTGGGCACCACATTACCAGAGTCTGAGTCATGCCCCTCACTTCTCCCTGAGAGAGGTGCACGCAGGTGCCAGCTGGCAATCTCTTGCTCTCTCAGACCAAGATTCTGAGCACTCCCAGCCCAGGCCAGCGGGAAAATCTCAGTGCTGCGCTATCACTGCTTGGAACCTCTCTGGTGGTCTGGAGCTGCCCAGACAGCCACGGCTATTGTGGTTTTGGGTACAAGCAGGAGTTCCTGTGTCCCCAGAGACCATGACTGGGAACGTGCTCTGCCAGCGGCAGAAGGGGAATTTATATGCTCTGGAGCACCCAGAGGGGAACAGACTGAGGCTTCTTCTGGGGGCAGTTTGCTTTCCTCGAAACCTCCAAAAACCATCAAAAGCTGCCAAGGCCAGAGAAAACATAGGAACAAACTAACAAAAAAACCTCCAGAGAACAAAAGCCTGAAAAACCGGTTTCCTCAGAGCCCACCCCCTTGATGGGGGCAGGGAACTTGACTCAGGAAATAGTGCCTGAAAACCCAAGGGGCAGGCCCCTTCCCCCAGAAAACCAACAACAACAAAAATAAACCAAGAGAAAAACCACCACTACTTCATACAACTTTTATTTTTAATTTGTTCCCACTATTCTGGTTCATTTTTTATAGATAAATTTTAACCTATTTACCATCACAGTGAGATGTCCAGTACATCAAATTCCATAATAACCTTTTAACCTGAACTTTTTGATACATATACCTGTGTTTTCCTTTTGCTTTTCTATTTTTTTATTTTTTAAATTTTAGATTAGTTTAGTTTATTCTTTTTTTATTTTTATTTTTTAGTATTCATATAGAGTTAAACTTCAAGGTAATCCCCTTTCCCCAATCAATGCTACCCCTATAGGTAAACCAGTTTTTAATCCCCCTTTATCTTAGGAAACTTGAGTCCTTTAACAAAGATATCAAGATACATCCAGGAAGAATCAAAATAATCTTCCTCGCCCACACTGAGAATTTATAACCACTCTCCCATCATTTTCTACCGCCAGTGTTTCTGTTTTTTCTGTTTTTCAGTGTATTTGTTTTTGTCCTGGTAGTATATAAATCTTATACCTGGGGTTCTTTTTGACAAGGTTTTTTTTTTTTTTTTTTTGCTTGTTTGTTTAGTGTATATATATGTATATATACACAAAACAAAAAACACACACATATATGTGTGTATACACACACACACACAGATATATATATATATATATGTATATATATACATATATATTTCTCTTGTCATCTACTTTCATCAGTCTTTTTGTTTGTCTGTTTTTGTTTGTATACTTCATAAATCTTACCTTGGGGCCCATTTGTGCTGGGCCTTCTTTTTTATTTTATCTTTCTATTTTTTTCCTGTCTCTCTCTCTCTCTTTTTTTTTTTTTTTACTTTTTTTCTTTCGTTTGGGAGGGGACTCTTGATTGCTCAGAAGTGTTCCAGGGTGCACCTTGCCTGCACCATGTTCAATACATTCAGCTACATCCGTTCAGTCATCACTCACCAAAATGACTAGGAGGAGGAATGCCTAACAGAAGAAAAATTCAGAGGCTGGGCCTTCTGAAACAGAAATAATGGCTATGGACATAGACAATATGTCAGAAAGGGAATAATTATCAGGCTAACAATTATCCAGGCAATAGCTAGGTTGGAGAAAGCCATGGATGACAAAATGGAATTGATTAGGGTAGAAGTGCCACCAGGAATGATGTTCACAATGTTCTCAATGAGTTCCAATCTAATCTAAATTCTCTAAAAGCTAGGATAACTGAGACAGCAAATAGAATTAGTTATCTTGAGGACAAACAGATAGAGAGAAAGGATCAGGAGGAAGCCTGGAACAAACAGCTTAGAAGCCACGAAAACAGAATTAGGAAAATAAATGATGGCATGAAATGTTCCAACGTCAGAATTATTGGAATCCTTGAGGAAAACTAGAAGATATAGTTGAACAAATTCTCCAAGAAAATTTTCCCGATATGGCAAATGGAACCAGCATTTGTATACTAGAGGCAGATGGTCTCCCCCAAGATTATAGAATCTAGAAAGACCTCAAGACACCTAATAGTGAAAATGATGAATCATAATTGTAGACAGGACCTTTTGAAAGAAGTTCCTTATGTACAGAGGAAAGCCCATCAGGATAATGTCAGACCTGTCCAGAGAAACCTGGCAAGCCAGAAAGGGCTGGTAAGACCTATTCAGGGCACTAAATAAGAAGAACATGCAGCCAAGAATACTTTATCCAGCAAGACTGACATTCAAAATGGATGGAGAGATAAAGACTTTTCAAGACCGGCAAGGTTTAAAAGAGTATGTGACCAACAAGACAACACTGCAGGGGCTCTATAAAAGAGGAAAAATCCCAAGAATATAATTGAACAGAAATATAGGAAGACCACTACAGAAAGAAAGACTTCAAAGGTAACACGATGTCAATAAAAACATATCTCTCAGTAATCACTCTCAATGTGAAAGGCTTAAATGCGCCCATAAAACAACACAGGGTTGCAGATTGGATAAAACGACAGGACTCATCCATGTCTTGTCTACAAGAGACCCATTTTGAACCTAAGGATACACCCAGACTGAAAATGAAGGGATGGAGAAGCATTTTTCATGCCAATGGGCCTCAAAAGAAGGCTGGGGTAGTGATTCTCATATCAGATAAATTAGATTTTAAACCAAAGACTGTAATCAGAGATACAGAAGGACACTACATAATTCTTAAAGGGACTGTCCACCAAGATGATCTAACAATTGTAAATATTTATGCCCCCAATATGGGAGCAGCGAATTACACAAGAATACTGTTAATCAAGATAAAGAGTCATATTAGTATATATACATTAATAGTAGGGGATCTTAATACACCACTCTCAGTAATAGATCATCTAAGCAGAATATCAGTAAAGAAACAAGAGCATTGAATGAAACATTGGACCAGATGAACCTCATAGATATATACAGAACATTCCACCCTAAAACAACAGAATACTCATTCTTCTCAAGTGCACATGGAAACTTCTCCAGAATAGACCACATACTGGGTCACAAATCAGGGCTCAACTGATACCAAAAGAGTGAGATTATTCCCTTCATATTCTCAGATCACAATGCTTTGAACCTGGAGCTCAATCACAAGGAAAACTTTGGAAGGAACTCAAACACCTGGAAGCTAAAGACCACCTTGCTAAAGAATGCTTGGATCAACCAGGAAATCAAAGAAGAACTTAAACATTTCATGGAAACCAATGAGAATGAAGACACTTTGGCCCAAAACCTATGGGATACAGCAAAGGCAGTCCTAAGGGGGAAATACATAGCTTTCCAAGTATCCCTCAAAAAAATAGAAAAATCCAGAATTCACCAGCTGTTCTCTACACATTAAAGAACTGGAGAATCAACAACAAATTAAGCCAACTCCACACACAAGAAGGAAAATAATCAAGATTAGAGCAGAGATCAATGGGATAGAAACTAGTGATACAGTAGAATGCATCAATGAAACTAGAAGCTGTTTTTTTTTAAAGAATCAATAAGATCGATAAACAGTTGGCCATGGTAATCCAGAATAAAAGAGAGAAGGCCCAAATTCATAAAATTATGAATGAAAAGGGAGAGATCACAACTAATACCAAGGAAATAGAAACAATCATCAGAAGTTATTATCAACAGTTATATGCGAGTAAGTTAAGCAACCTAGATGAAATGGATGCATTCCTAGAAAACTATAAACTTCCAAAATTGAACCAGGAAGAAACTGACAACCTGAATAGACTGATATTTGGTAATGAGATTGAAGCAGTGATCAAAAACCTCCCAAAGGGGCACCTGGGTGGCTCAGTGGGTTAAGCCTCTGCCTTCGGCTCGGGTCATGATCTCAGGGTCCTGGGATCGAGCCCCACATGGGGCTCTCTGCTCAGCGGGGAGCCTGCTTCCTCTCTCTCTCTCTCTCTGCCTACTTGTGATCTCTCTCTCTCAAATAAATAAATAAATAAAATCTTAAAAAAAAAAAAAAACCTCCCAAAAACCAAGACCCCAAAATCTGACAGATTCCCTGGGGAATTCTACCAAACTTTCAAAGAAAAAATAACACCTATTCTCCTGAAGCTGTTTCAAAAAATTGAAACAGAAGGAAAACTTCGAGACTCTTTTTATGAAGCCAGCATTATCCTGATCCCCAAACCAGGCAAAGACCCCTCCAAAAAGGAGAATTTCAGACCAATATCCCTGTTGAATATGGATGCTAAGATTCTCAACAAGATCCTAGCAAATAGGATCTAACAGCACATTAAAAAAAAATTATCCACCATGACCAGGTGGGATTAATCCCTGGGTTGCAAGAATGGCTCAACATTCCCAAATCAATCAATGTGATAGAACAAATCAATCAGAGAAGAGAGAAGAACCCCAGGTCCTCTCAGTTGATGCAGAAAAAGCATTTGACAAAATCCAGCATTGGTTCCTGATTAAAACCCTTCAAAGGATAGGGATAGAGGGAAAATTCCTGAACTTCATAAAATCTATGAAAAACCCACAGAAAATATCATCCTCAATGGGAAAAAGCTCACAGCCTTCCCATTGAGATCAGGAACACGACAAGGATGCCCACTCTCACTACTATTGTTCAACATAGTATTAGAAGTCCTTGCAACAGCAATCAGACAACAAAGAGAAATAAAATGTATCCAAATTGGCAATGAAGAAGTCAAACTCTCTCTCTTCACAGATGGCATGATACTTTATATGGAAAACCCAAAAGTCTCCACCCCCAAACTAATAGAACTCATACAGCAACTCAGTAATGTGGCAGGTTACAAAGTCAATGTACAGAAATCAGTTGCTGTCTTATACACTAACAATGAAAACACACAAAGGGAAATTAGAGAATCTATTCCATTTGCTATAGCACCAAGAACCATAAGATACCTGGGAATAAACCTAACCAAAGAGGTAAAGGATCTGTACTCGAGGAATTACAGAACACTACATGAAAGAAATAGAAGAAGACACAAAAAGATGGAAGGCCATTCCATGCTCTTGGATCGGAAGAATAAATATTGCTAAAGTGTCTATACTGCCTAGAGCAATCTATACCTTAATGCCATTCTGATCAAAATTCCACCGGTATTTCTCAAAGAGCTAGAGCAAATAATCCTAAGATTTGTATGGAATCAGAAGAGACCCCAAATTGCTAAGGAAACGCTGAAAAAGAAAAACAAAACTGGTAGCATCACGTTACCTGATTTCAAGCTTTACTACAAAGCTGTGATCACCAAGACAGCAGGGTACTGGTATAAAAACAGACACATAGACCAGTGGAACTGAGTAGAGAGCCCAGATATGGACCCTCAACTCTATGGTCAAATAATCTTCGAAAAAACAGGAAAAAATATGCAGTGGAAAAAGGACAGTCTCTTCAATAAATGGTGCTGGGAAAATTGGACAGCTATATGTAGAAGAATGAAACTCGACCATTCTCTTACACCTTACACAAAGATAAACTCAAAATGGATAAAAGACCTCAACGTGAGAGAGGAATCCATCAGAATCCTAGAGGAGAACATAGGCAGTAACCACTTCGATATCAGCCACAGCAAGTTCTTTCAAGAAATGTCTCAAAGGCAAAGGAAACAAAAGCAAAAATGAACTTTTGGGACTTCTTCACGATCAAAAGCTTCTGTACAGCAAAGGAAACAGTCAATAACACAAAGAAGCAAACCATGGAATGGGAGAAGACATTTGCAAATGACAGTACAGACAAAATGCTGATATCCAGGATCTATAAAGAATTTCTCAAACTCAACACACACAAAACAGATAATAATGTCAAAAAAACTGGCAGAAGACATGAACAGACACTTCCCCAATGAAGACATACAAATGGCTATCAGACACATGAAAAAAAGTTCAACATCACTGACCATCAGGGAGATTCAAATCAAAACCACATTGAGATACCACCTTACACCAGTTAGAATGGCCCAAATTAGCAAGACAGGAAACAACGTGTTGGAGAGGATGTGGAGAAAGAGGAACCCTCTTACACTGTTGATGGGAATGCAAGATGGTGCAACCACTTTGGAATACAGTGTGGAGATTCCTTAAGAAATTAAAAAATAGAACTTCCCAATGACCCTGCATTTGAATTACTGGGTATTTACCCCAGAGATACAGATGTAGTGAAAAGAAGGGCCATCTGTACCCCAATTTTCATAGTGGCATTGGCCATGGTTGCCAAACCGTGGAAAGAACCAAGATGCCCTTCAATGGACGAATGGATAAGGAAGATGTGGCTCATATACAGTATGGAGTATTGTGCCTCCATCAGAAAGGATGAATACCCAACTTTTATATCAACATGGATGGGACTGGAAGAAATTATGCTGAGTGAACTAAGTCAAGCAGAGAGAGGGTCAATTATCATATGGTTTCACTTACTTGTGGAGCATAACAACTAACACAGAGGACATGGGGAGGAGAGGAGAAGGGAGTTGAACCATGAGAGACTATGGACTCTGAAAAACATTCTGAGGGTTTTGATGGGGCAGGGGGTGGGAGGTTGGTGGAGCCAGTTGGTGGGTTTTATGGATGGCACGTATTGCATGTAGCACTGGGTGTGGTGCATAAACAATGAATTCTGTTATACTGAAAATAAATTAAATAAAAAAATTAAAAAAAATATTCATGAATCTGTCACACACACACACAAAAAGTTAGATCTTCATGGTGAACAGAACCTTTAAGAATGAAGTAGTGTCTTTCCATATCTCCAACTGCAGTCTTTATCTTTTTTTTTAATTGATTAAAATTTTTATTAATATATATATTTAATACATATATATAATATATGTATTAAATATATATATTACCCCCAGGGATACAGGTCTGTGAATCGCGACGTTTATACACTTCATAGCACTCACCATAGTACATACCTTCCCTAATGTCCATAACCCAATCACCCTCTCCCTGTCCCCCACCCCCCAGTAACCCTCAGATTGTTTTGTGAGATTAAGCATCTCTTATGGTTAGTCTCCCTCCCGATCCCTTCTTACTTCATTTTTTCCTTCCCTACCCTCCAAACCCCCCACTTTGCCTCTCAAAATCCTTTTATCAGGGAGATCATATAATTGTCTTTCTATGATTGACTGACTGCTCAGCATAATACCCTCTACTTCCATCCACGTCATCGCAAATGGCAAGACTTCATTTCTTTTGATGGCTACTTAGTATTTCATTGTATATATATGCCACATCTTCTTTATCCATTCATCTGGTGATGGACATCTAGATTCTTTCCATAGTTTGGCTCTCATGGACATTGCTGCTATAAACATTTGGGTGCACGTGCCCCTTTGTTCACTACACACGTTTCTTTAGAGTAAATACCCATTAGTTTGATTGCTGGGTCATAGGGTAGCTCTATTTTCAACTTTTTGAGGAAGCTCTGTGCTGTTTTCCAGAGCAGCTGCACCAGCTTGCATTCCAACCAACAGTGCAGGAGGGTTCCCCTTTCTCCACATCCTCGCCAGCATCTGTCGTTTCCTGCCTCGTTAATTTTAGCCATTCTGACTGGTGTGAGGTGGTATCTCACTGTGGTTTGATTTGTATTTCCCTGATGCTGAGTGATGTGGAGCACTTTTTCATGTGTCTGTTGGCCATCTGGATGTCTTCTTTGCAGAAATGTCTGTTCTTGTCCTCTTCCCATTATTTGATTGGATTGTTTATTACCTGGGTGTTGAATTTGATAAGTTCTTTATAGAATTTGGATACCAGCCCTTTATCTGATATGTCATTTGAAAATATCTTCTTCAATTCTTTCAGTTGTCTTTTGGTTTTGTTGACTGTATCCTTTGCTGTGCAAAAGCTTTTGATCTTGATGGAGTCCCAATAGTTCACTTTTGCCCTTGTTTTCTTACCTTTGGCGCTGTTCCTAGGAAGAAGTTGCTGCGGCTGAGGTCGGAGAGGTTGCTGCCTATGTTTCCTCATGGATTTTGATGGATTCCTTTCTCACATTGAAGTGTTTCATCCATTTGGACTCTATTTTTGTGTGCGGTGTAAGGAAATGGTCCAGTTTCATTTTTCTGCATGTGGCTGTCCAATTTTCCCAACACCATTTGTTGAAGACAGTGCCTTTTTTTTCCCATTGGACATTCTTTCCTGCTTTGTCAAAGATTAGTTGACCATAGAGTTGAGGGTCTATTTCTGGGCTCTCTATTCTGTTCCACTGATCTATGTGTCTGTTTTGGTGCCAGTACCACATTGCCTTGATGATGACACCTTTGTAGTAGAGCTTGAAGTCTGGATTGTGATGTCACCAACTTTGGCTTTCTTTTTCAATATTCCTCAGCTATTTGAGGTCTTTTCTCGTTCCATGTTAATTTTAGGATTATTTGTTCCATTTCTTTAAAAAAAAATGGATGGTATTTTGATAGGTGTTGCATTAAACATATAGATTGCTTTAGGTAGCATAGACATTTTCACAATATTTGTTCTTGCAATCTGTGAGCATGGAACTGTTTTCCATTTCTTTGTGTCTTCCTCTGTTTTTTTTTCATGAGTACTTTATAGTTTTCTGAGTAGCAATTCTTTGCCTCTTTGGATAGGTTTATTCCTGGGTATCTTATGGTTTGGAGTGCAATTGTAAATGAAATTCATTCCTTAATTTCTCTTTCTTCTGTTCTGTTGTTGGTGTATAGAAATGCAACTGATTTCTGTGCATTGATTTTATACCCTGACACTTTACTGAATTTCTGTACAAGTTCTAGCAGATTTGGAGTGAAGTTTTTTGGGTTTTCCACATAAAGTATCATATCATCTCCTATCTCATATCATATCATTTACAAAAGTGATAGTTTGACTTCTTTGTCGATGTGGATGTGTTTAATTTCTTTTTGTTGTCTCATTGCTGAGGCTAGGACTTCTAGGACTATGTTGAATAGCAATGGTGATAATGGACATCCCTGCCGTGTTCCTGATCTAAGCGGAAAAGCTCTCAGTTTTTCTCCACTGAGAATGATATTCACAATGGGATTTTCATTGATGATGTACCCTCTATCCCTACACTTTGAAAAGTTTTGATCAAGAAAGGATGCTGGACTTTGTCAAACTTTTTCAGCATCTATTGAGAGTATCATTAGGTTCTTGTTCTTTCTTCTCTTAATGTATTGTATCACATTGATTTGTGGATGTTGAACCAACCTTGCAGCCCTGGAATAAAACCCCCTTGGTCGTTGTGAATAATCCTTTTAATGTACTGTTGGATCCTATTGGCCAGTATTTTGGTGAGAATTTTTGCATCTGTGTTCATCAAGGATATTGGTCTGTAATTCTCTTTTTTGATGGGGTCTTTGTCTGGTTCATGAATCAAGGTAATGCTGGCCTCATAAAATAAGGTTGGAAGTTTTCCTTCCATTTCTATTTTTTGGAATAATTTCAGGAGAATAGGAATTAATTCTTCTTTAAATGTTTGGTAGAATAGCCATCTGGCCCTGGGCTCTTGTTTGTTGGGAGATTTTTGATGAATGCTTCAATCTCCTTACTGGTTATGGGTCTGTTCAGGTTTTCTATTTAATCCTGGTTCAGTTGTGGTTGTTTATATGTCTCTAGGAATAGATCCATTTCTTCCACATTGTCAAATTTTCTGATGTATAGTTGCTCCTAATATGTTCTTATAATTATATTTCTTTGGTGTAGGTTGCAATCTCTCCTCTTTCATTGATGATTTTTTTTTAATTTGTTTTTTTTTGTTTTTGATATGCCTGGCCAGTGGTTTATCAATCTTATTAATTATTTCAAAGAACCAGCTCCTATTGATTCTTTCAAATAATCAGCTCCTAGTTTCGTTGATTTGTTCTATTGTTTTTGTTTGTTTGTTTCTATTTCATTGATTTCTGCTTGATATTTATTATTTCTCTTCTCCTGCTGGGTTTAGGCTTTCTTTCTTGTTCTTTCTCCAACTCCTTTAGGTGCAGGGTTAGTTTGTGTATTTGAGACCATGATGGTTTCTTGAGAAAGACTTGTATTGCTATATATGTTCCTCTCAGTATTTCCTTTGCTGTGTCCCACAGATTTTGAACCATTGTGTTTTCATTATAATTTGTGTCCATGAATTTTTTCAATTCTTCTTTAATTTCCTGGTTGACCCATTCATTCTCTAGTAGGATGCTCTTTAGCCTCCATGTATATGGGTTCTTTCCAAATTTTCTCTTGTGATTGAGTTCTAGCTTCAGAGCATTGTGGTCTGAAAATATGCAGGAAATTATCCCAGTCTTTTGATACCAGTTGAGACCTGATTTATGACCCAGGTTGTGATCTATTCTGGAGAATGTTCCATGTGCACTAGAGAAGAATGTGTATTCTGTTGCTTTGGAATGACATTTTCTAAATATATCTGTGACGTCCATCTGGCCCAGTGTGTCATTTAAGGCCTTTATTTCCTTGTTGATCTTTTGCTTGGATGATCTATTTCAGTGATGAGGGTGTTAAAGTCCGCTGCTGTTATTGTATTATTGTTGATGTGTTTGTTTGATTTTGTTATTAATTGGTTTATATAGTTGGCTGCTCCCATGTAGGGGCATATATATTACAATTGTTAGATCTTCTTGTTGGACAGACCCTTTGAGTATGATGTAGTGTCCTTCCTCGTCTCTTATTATAGTCTTTGGCTTAAAATCTAATTGATCTAAGGACTGCCACCCCAGCTTTCTTTTGATGGTCATTAGCATGGTAAGTTGTTTTTCACCCCCTCACTTTAAATCTGGAGGTGTCTTTGGGTCTAAAATGAGTTTCTTGTAGACAGCATAATGATTTTTTTTTTTAATCCATTGTGATGTGTCTTTTGATTGGAGCATTTAGCCATTTACATTCAGGCTAATTATTGAGAGATATGAATTTAGTGCCATTTTATTGCCAGTAAGGTGACTATTACTGAATATTCTCTGTTCCTTTCTGTTCTACTGCTTTTAGGCTCTCTCTTTGCTTAGGGGACCCTTTTCAATATTTCCTGTAGAGCTGGTTTGGTGTTTACCAATTCTTTTAGTTTTTGTTTGTCCTGGAAGCTTTTTATCTCTCCTTCTATTTTCAATGATAGCTTAGCTGGATATAGTATCCTTGGCTGCATGTTTTTCTTATTTAGTGTTCTGAATATATCATGACAGTTCTTTCTGGCCTGCCAGGTCTCTGTGGATAAGTCTGCTGCCAATCCAATATTTTTACCATTGCATGTTACATACTTCTTGTCCCAGGCTGCTTTTAGCATTTTCTCTTTGTCACTAAGACTTGTAAGGTTTACTATTAGATGACAGCGTGTGGGCCTATGCTTATTGATTTTGAGGGGGTTTCTCTGAACCTCTTGGATTTTGATGCTTGTTCCCTTTGCCATATTAGGGAAATTCTCTACAATAATTCCTTCCCATACACCTTCGGCTCCCCTCTCTTTTTCTTCTTCTTCTGGAATCCCAATTATTCTAATGTTGTTTCATCTTATGGTATCACTTATCTTTCAAATTCTCCCCTCATAGTCCAATAGTTGTTTGTCTCTCTTTTGCTCAGCTTCTTTATTCTCTGTCATTTGGTCTTCCATATCACAAATTCTCTCTTCTGCCTCATTTATCCTAGCAGTAAGAGCCTCCAGTTTTGATTGCATCTCATTAATAGCTTTTTTAAACTAACTTTTTAAATCTAACTTTTTAATCTAACTTGGTTAGATTTTTTAACTAACTTTTTAATCTAACTTGGTTAGATTTTAGATCTTTTATTTCTCCAGGAAGGGCTTTTATTTCTCCAGATAGGGTTTCTCTAATATCTTCCATGCCTTTTTTGAGCCCAGGTAGCACCTTGAAAATCGTCATTCTGAACTCTAGATCTGACTTATTACCATCATCTGTATTGATTAGGTCCCTAGCCTTCAGTACTGCTTTTGTGTGTGTGTGTGTGTGTGTGTGTGTGTGTGTGTGTGTTTGTGTGGTGTCTTTTCCACCTTGTCATTTATCTAGATAAGAATATATGAAGGAGAGAATAAAATACTAAAATGGTGGCAAAGACCCCAGAAAAATGTGCATTAACCTAATCAGAGGAGATCCCCAAATTGTGGGGAGAAGAAAGGGGGTAAAAAGTTCAAAAAATTAAAAAAAAAGAAAGAATAGAGAAAATATATAAGACTGGTGAACAGAACAGAGCCACCCACTTGGTTGTGGGAGTATTTTGGTCTCTCAGAAGAAACTACCTCCCAAATTTTTAAAAAGAAATAGAACACACACACACACACACATAAGGTTAAACATGATAAAGGTATGGAATATGACTGTAAAGATGAAAAAAAAATTAAGATTTTATTTATTTGTCAGAGAGAGAGAGCGCGGGCGAGCAAGCAGAGGCAGACGAGCAGCAGGCAGAGGCAGAGGGAGAAGCAGGCTCCCTGCCAAGCAAGGAGCCCGATGCGGGACTCGATCCCAGGATGCTGGGATCATGACCTGAGCCGAAGGCAGCTGCTTAACCAACTGAGCCACCCAGGCGTCCCAAAGATGAAAATTTTTAAAAACAATCTAAAAATGGATTTGAAGGCAGCTATGCTCACCACTATACCACCAAAGCTGCACAACCCATAGAATTGGATTTGATACAATAAGTTGGTTGAGAAAAAAAAGAAAAAGAAAGTGGAGAGAATTTGCTCAGGCTGGAGACTAGAAGAAACCCTATGCTAGATTAGGGTATATTTTGATGTATTGGAAGAAGTTGTACCACATAGTTTTTTAGAAGAAAAAAACCTATGTGTATACAAAAGATAAAGTTAGATACAATGAAGCATTACATATTACTATAATAATAAAGGTTCAAAAAAATTTTTAAGGAAAGGTGTTGTTAAGATAAACTAGTTAAATACCATTAAAAGAGAATATGTTATAGTTAAAAAACAGAGTAAGAAAAAATAAAATTAATAAAATTTTTAAAAAATTAACTTTCCAAGACTTAAGAATCATGGGGAGAAAGCCATGAATTCCATGGTTTGCTTTCCCGTCCTCTGGAATTCCGCTGTTCTCCTTCATCAGTGAGCTTGGTCTAGGCTTGATTTCTTGTTGATCTTCTGGGGAAGGGCCTGTTGTAGTGATTCTCAATTGTCTTTGCCCAAGGCGGAATTGAACCATCCCTCCAGGGGCCAGGCTAAGTTATCCGTTGCAATTCACTCCCGGGAGCTTTTGTTCCCTGAACACTTTCTGTAGAGCTCTAGAGGACAGAAATGAAAATGGCAGCCTCCCAATCTTTGGCCTGGAGGTGCCCATAGCTGGGGCCCTACTCCTCAGTGTGCCCTCAGAGAAAAGTGCTAAATCAATCCCATCTCCCTGGTCTCTGGCCATGATCCAAGCTCACCCAGCCTGTGATAAAGTGTTTCTGTCTCTGGCACACAGCCCAGTTTGGTGTCTCTAAACCTGCCATTCTTCCAAGGGGGTGTCCCTGGATCTGCCACTTGTGAGGTCCCTGCTCAAAAAGCAGTGGTCGGACTGTGCCATGGATCACAGTTTAAGGTTATACCCTGAGATGCTCTAGAGCTCACTCCTCTGCTAAGTCTCTGTAGCCACCTTCCCTGCTCTAATACCTGTGAGCTCTGCTACACTCAGACATGCCTGATCCTTCTGTGACCCCATGGGACCTGAGACTACTCTGCCCCCACGAGAGGAGCTCCATCTCTGCTTAGCCTCTGAAGCCATGTTCCTCAGTGGAGCAGACTTCTAAAAGTTCTGATTTTGGGCTCCTTTGCTCCACTGCTTCCAGGAGCCAGTCCCCCCCCCCCCATATTCTATCTTCTGTCACTTTGGATTCACTTCTCCACACGTCCTACCTTTCAAAACGTGGTCAATTTTCTGTTTCTAGAATTGCTGCTCTTATTCTCTTCAATCTCCTGTTGGATTTGTAGGTGTTCAGAATGGTTTGATAACTGTCTACCTTAACTCCTACCTGATGTCATCTGAGCCTGCTACTCCTCCACCATCTTGACTCTGCCTACACTCTTTATCTTATCTTAAAATCTCATTTATCTGATATGAGAATCAATACTCCAGCTTTCTTTTGCAGCCTGTTGGCCTGAAAATTGGTTCTCCATTCCTTCACTTTCAGTTTGGATGTATCTTTAGGTTCAAAACACGTCTCTTATAGACAGCATATGGACAGGTCCTGTTATTTTATGCAGTCTGTAACCCTTTTCCATTTTACAGGAAGAATTAGGCTGTTCACGTTGAGTGTGATTATTGAAAGATATGTTTTTATTGACATCACGTTGCCTGTGAAGTCCTTGTATCTGTAGATTGTCTCTGTAAACTTCCGTTCTGTGTCACTCAGGTTCATTCTTCTTTTATATAGCCCTCCCCCCCTTACTATTTTTTGTGGTCCTGGGTTGGTGGTCACATACTCTTTCAAACCTTGCCAGTCTTGGAAGCTCTTTATCTTTCCATCCATTTTGAATGTCAGACTGGTTAGATAACGTATTCTTGGCTGCATGTTCTTCTCATTTAGTGCCCTGAATATGTCTTGCCGGCCCTTCTGGCTTTCTAGGTTTCTGTGGACAGTTCTGATGTTATTCTGATGGTCCTCCCTTTGTATGAAGGGATTTCTTCCCCCTAGCTGTCCTGAAGACATATTCTAAATTTTATGACTCAGGGATTTCACAGATGTGCCTGGAGATTTTTCTAGCCTCATTGATCTTGGGGGGGGGGGGGTTCTTCTCTGCCTCTAGGACATGAACACTTTTCCCATTCTCCAGATTAGGAAAATTTTCACTCAGGATTTATTCAACTATATCTTCTAGTCTTCTCTTTCTCTACCCCCCCCCCCACCCAGTATTCCCAATAATTCTGACACTGGAACATTTCATGGCATCATTTATTAGCCTAAGTCTGTTGTCATGGTTATGAAGCTGTTTGTTCCAGTCCTCCTCCTTATCCTTCTTTTCTCTGCATTTGTCTTCTAGATCAGTAATTTGATCTGCCTTTTTCCACCCTAGCTGTTAGAGTATTTAAATTAGATTGGATCTCACTGATAGTATTTTTAACTTCTGCCAGATTTGCTCTCACTTCAGCCCTTAGAGATTCTATGTTGCCACTAATGGTCTTCGAAAACCTAGCCAATGCCTGGATCATTGTTACCCTGATTTCCATTTCAAACACATTGTTTATGTCTGCTCTCAATAGTTCTATAACAGAGGTCACAGTCTCTGAATTTTTCCTCTGTTGGGTTTTCCTCCTCCTCATAATTTTGGTGAGAGGTGGTTGAGGAGATGTATAGCTGAATATATCAACCATGAGGCAAGGTGCATCCTGGAATATTGTGGAGCTATTGGAAGTCACCACCAAAATAAAAGGAAAAAGGGTCGGAGAGAGAGAGAGAGAGAAGAGAGGAGAAGACCCAGCGAAAATGGGCCCCAAATATAAGATTTATAAGGTATATAAACAGAAGTGAACAAAAAAAGATTAACAAAAGTAAATGACAAGAAGGAAAAAAAAAAAACACAGCCAATATAAACCCCAAGAATAAGATTTACATAATACCAGAATGAGAACAAATACACAGAAACACTGAGAGAAGAAAAAGATGGGAAGGTGGTTATAAATCCTCAGTGTGGCCAACGAAGGTTATTTTCATTCTTCCCTTGTGTATCTTGATATCGATGTTAAAGGACTCAACCTTCCAGATTAAAGGAAGATTAAACCTGGTTTATATATAGGGGTAGTTTTGAATAGGGAAAAGTGATTGCCTTGAAGCTTATATTTATGCATATTACAAAAAAAAAAAAGGAAAGAAAAACACAGGCATATATATGAAAAAAGTTTAAGTTAAAAAGTTATTATGGAATTTGTTCTATTAAATCTCTAATTGTAAGTAGGTTAAAAAATTAGAAGAACAAGAATCCTGGGAAAGAATTAATAAAAAAAAAAGTATGTATGAAATATACAGGTTTTAGGGCAATACCATGAGCTTTAATATATTGTTTTGCTTTGATGTTGGGGTTTTTAGTTTTATGGAGACCCTGTGGTGTTTGTTCTCTCATTCTTTTGGCTTGCCTTCTGGGGGAGGGGCCTGCCCTATTGTTTCCCAGTCAGTCTTGCTTGGGCTGAGTCACCTTGCTTCCTGTCAAGGGGTGGGCTCTGTGGAAACCGGTTTTTCAGGCTTTTGTTCTCTGGAGGTTTTTGTTCTATGGGAGCTTTTTTGAGGTTTAGCAGAAAGCAAACTGTACCCAGACCTCCACCCCAGTGAGAAGCCTCAGTCTGCTCCCTTCTGTGGTCCAGAACACAAACTCCTCCTCTGCAAACTCCGCTGAACAGCACAACCTCCTACAGGGTGTGCACTCCCTCAGACACTGTCTCAGTGCCTAGGTGCCTACTTGTCTCTTCACCCCTTGCCATTAAATCATGAGTGATACTGGTCCAGGGAGCCCCCTTCCAGAGGATGCCTTTGTCAGGACTGCTGTTTGGAGTCCAGGCGCGAGGCAGGTTGCACTCAGACCCCACAGTCATGAAGGTTACAGGAGGCTGCCGATGAGGAATCCCAGATTCTCTCAGGCATGGGCTGGAAGCATTCAGACCCTTTGGCTGGTGACAAAAGCTGCGGTCATAGAGAGTGCCAGCTGGCACCCACACCAGCCTCTCTCACTTGTAGGTGATAGTGCACTGAGACCCCATGGTCCATGCAGGGAGTGAAGAGCATGCAAGTCCCTAGACCTAGAGAGCACCAGCTGGAGCCCACACCACGTGTGGATAGGAATGAACTCAGCCAAGTGGTATTGCAAGCAGCGGAAAGCTGGGGACTCAGGGACCATGGACTGGAGGCTCCACCACACTCTCTCTGGCATGGGTCATCACTGGTGGTGGCCGTCTGGGGTCTGAGGGTTTAAGCTTTGCTTATGACCACACAATTCCACCAGCTGCCTCTTAAGATCTTTTCTCTTTTTGAGTGCTTTTAACCAGACTCCAAGTTAATGCTGGTCCCCAACCTCAGGGCACTTTCATATTGGAGTATTACTTCCTAATGTGGTAACTTCTGGTGGCTCCCACCCACTTCTGTTTATTCTCTGCTATCAGTCTGAGCATTCCCACTCTGCTTTACCTCTCAACTGCCCTTGTAGTGATCCAGAAGTGTATAATCTTACATCTCAGCTGATTTCCTGGGTGTTCAGAACATTCTGGTAGATATTAGCTCACTTTAGGGGACTGGATGAAACAGGGTCTCCTACTTCCCTGCTATTTTGCCCCTACCTCCCAAAGACACTATTTCATGCTCAGTTCCCTATCACATTGAGAAAGTTATGGAAGTTCAAGATCCATGTTCTCTTGAAAATAATGAAACCTCGGGAATTAGCTAAGGGAAAAGGACAGGAAGTAAGCTTCATGATTTACCACCTAGACATTATCCAAGTTCATAGATTGATTTCAAATTCTTTCCTATGATGATTTAGAGTGTTCCCATAAAAAGCCAAACTTGCTACTGTGAAGACTAGATTCTTTACTGTATTGCCTAGAAGCAAAAATTACATAAATACCATGCACTTTGAAAAATAAATCTTGGTTTATGTAACATTAAAATTAAAAACAAGGTAAATGTTTGGGAAAATATATAGAGTCTTACTATTGTAATAAAAAAACACTATTTGCACTACAATCAAGAAGTACAAAGTTAAACAAGTATATTTGACTCAATTATATTTACACCATGAGAATATATCATTGTTTTTTAACTGCTGTTGTATAAATACCAGAAACTTTGTTGCACAGGCAGATATTCTCAAGAATTTTTTTTCCTTTCCTCTCAAAGAAGAAATCCAATTCTTCTTTTCTTAAGAAGTTGGCTTCAAATTATTATTCTAACTCCAGAGTAACCCATAGAGAAAATAAGTAAAGCATTTATGTTTCATTTGGGAACCAAACTGGAAAGGGTTCTACTATTTATAATTTCAATCACTAAATTAACAATAAATGTATAATGTGGTAACATTCCAACATTCAGATAATATGCCCTTGAAATCCATGATGTTTCCCTGTATATTTTGACATTGGGTCTGCAAAAACATCTGGAACCATAACTGTTAACATCATACCAGTTATATATAACTTTTTCAACAGATGAAGTCAAAGAAAAAGAATGCTTGTAGGGCAGATTAAATGTGAGGTGGAAGGAAAATGCAAAGATTCAAAGATTCATGTCTTTTTAGTCATGCTTTAACTTCAAATAAAATTTGAATATAAAATGTGCTTTTAGAGGCACCTGCATGGCTCAGTTGGTTAAGCATCTGTCTTTGCCTCAAGCCATGATCCTGGAGTCTCAGGCTGGAACCCAGTGTCATATCAGGGTCCCTGCTCATCAGGGAGTCTGCTTTCTCTCTCTCCCCTGCCCCTGCCCCCACTCATTCTCTCTCTCTCTCTCTCTCAAAACACAAGTAAAATCTTTAAGATGTGTTTTTAGTGAATATTTGCTAAAGCAAAACAAATTATGGTCAGTGCATTATTTGATAAGGCTAGTATAAGACTGTTACTGAAAATGATAAATGTTTTAAATAGAGGTTTTAGAGATATAGCCACATTGCTTCTAAATTCAATGTATTCCAAATATGTTGAAGGACCATTTTCAACATTGCTCTAATCAAAATCCTGGACTGGTTCACATGTTAGAACAAGATGTTCTATAAAATCAGAAATCAGAAACTTCAGTTCAGATTCAGAAGATTCAGAATCAATCAGTACTTGAAGACATGGGATCCATATTTGAAGCTAAAAGGTCAACCTAATAAATTGTCAAACACGTGTGGAAATATATTCCCATTCTAACAAGTGACTATGTATTGTTTAATAAACAGCCATGTTTCAAATAGGCTCTGCCACTTAATAGCTATGATTTTGGGCAAGTTACATAAAGCCTTGAACCTCTTTTCCAATGAAAACTAAGAAGAATTAGTACCTCATAACCCATTGTGGATGAAAGGCCATGGTAAAGACTAATTCTATAACAACTTTCCTTCCTTTTACTATGTGCTGAGTGTTTCCAAACCATCTAATGTCTGTGTTTCTCTAATAATATTTTCCTCTGCTATTCTATTTCCCCCATAGTTAAAAGTTCTGATGAAGGTATTTCTCCGAAGCCCACAATATTTCTTCCTTTAGTTGCTAAAGAACACTCCATAAGGCTGGAACTTATCTTTGTCTTCTTGAGGATTTTTTCCCCAATGTTATCAACACATATTGGAAAGAAAAGAATGGCAAACCAGTCCTCAAATCCAAGTAGGAGGACACCATGAAAATGAATGGCACATACATGAAATTCAACTGGCTGACTGTGACTGGAGTGTCAGTGGATAAAGAACACAAATATATAATCAAACATGGGAGTAATAATGGAAGGATTGATCAAGAGATTCTTTCTCCTTCAATAAACAAATGCATGTGCTTATAAACATAGATATAACGTCCTAGAAACTTTTTTTTTTCCACCAAAGGGAATACTGTACCCTTCTGTCAAGTATTAATGAAAAGCAAAACATTAGAAGTCTTTCTTTCATGGTGATGCTTTTAACAGTAGCATAAATGCCCTGCTATATGTCCCCATGGAATCAAAATAGTATGGGCTTTGGAACATACAGAAAAAATGAAAAAGACAAAATCACTTACCCTTTTCCCCCTTAGTTTTGCCATCCAAAATATTAAGATCAGACTGATTATTTTTAGGGTCACTGCATGCATCAAATGAAAGCACCTAGCAACCTCACACACAATAAACTCACAAAAGAGAACCAGTTTTGATGATCTTACTAGACCAAGAAATAACAATTATACATCTTCCAGGAATATTTTACTCAGAATTCAAATTCCCTCTCATTTCAATCTTGCTCTACTCAAAATATAAAACATAAACAATAAGATGAAGGTGGTAAAATGCTGTTCATTTCTTGGAGCCACATTTCAGCTCTACAGAAAATAATAATTTGGCTGCTGAGGTTTTAATATAGTCTAGGGTTTCTCAAATTTAGATTTTTACATACCACTGTAAGGTGAAATTTCAAGTGAAGATTGGGTGAATCTACCGTGTCTATTTTCCCATTGTACACAAGGAATGTATTCCTTACCATTGTAAATGCTGCTCAGCAAACATTATTACAGTTCTAGTATGTGCCAGGTGTGGGAAGGATGCAAGATGAACTACTGTCCCAAGGAGGATCACTACAGTAAGGCCAATATACTTTTCTTAATCACTCAAGGTTATTTGTGATTCAAGAATCGTATCCCAAATTAACTTAATTGGTGCAGACTCTGGTCATATTTAGAAAGTGTGTGCAGATGGCTGAATGTTCCCTGGCCAGGCAGTGGTTCAGTAACTCACCAGACTCAGAAGTCAACTCATGAGCATTAACAACACAGACTAAGGCTCGAAAGCGCCCATGAGAAGGGATTTTTGTTTGTACTTTTCCCTGTTCTTAAAGAGCAATTTTTCAGCAGTGGGTGGAAAGCACATAACAAGACCTGGGAAGGGCTTTCTATATAAAAGTCTAAAATTTTAAAGTCAGTCTTCATCTTCTTGGGTCTGTTAAAAAGAAAGCCATGGAGATGCCTGGGTGTCTCCATTGGTTAAGCGTCTGCCTTATGCTCAGGTCATTATCTGAGTGTCCTGGGATCAAGTACCACTTTTGGATCCTTGCTCTTCTCCCTCTGCCTGCTGATCCTCTTGCTTGTGGGCACTTGCGCTCGCTCTCTCTCTGACAAAAAAATAAATTAATTAAAATAAGCAAGCAAAGAAACAAACAACCTCCACACCCAAAATGGTAACCTTTAACTTAAGGCCCAGATCAAAAAAAAAAAAAAAAACACAAAACTTACTACTTAACTCAAGTACAATTTCAACCCTCAGACGATAGACCTTTAAGCAGTGAACATGGGAGTTTCCTGTTCAGCACCAGGAAGATTCCTTATTAATCCCTCCCATTCCTCTTTAGAGGGAAATAATACCTAAAGAATGGACTTAAAAAAAAAAAAAAGATTTTACCCATTTATTTGACAGAGACCACAGGTAGACAGAGAGGCAGAAAGACATGGGGGAGCTGAGCAGAGAGCCCTATGAGGTGCTCCATCCCAGGACCCTGAGATCATGACCTGAGCCAAAGGCAGAGGCTTAACCCACTGAGCCACCCAGCCATCCCACAATGGGTGTTTTGTTAATGGTTTTCTTTTTTCTCATTTTCCTTTTCTATAATCCTTTGGAGCTCACATATACCTGCAAGGTGGGATGCTGCCCCTCTTGAATTGATTGATTAATGCAGCCATTGTATCTTTAGCATTTACTTGGTTGAATTTTTGTTACTTAACAGATTTGTGGCAGAAACGGGATCAGAAGTGGACTTTCACGGACATTCAGACACAAGGAGAAACAGAAGTGGGAACCTTGAGTTCTTTGTGTTCCCTGTCTTTCCTGCTATATTCAAGGCCTGTGGGTGAGTTCCTCATGGTTCTGAGCTCCCCTTTCTTTCTATTCAGGCTCCTGATCTAATTGGCTTTCAGGTCAGCATGGGCTGGCTGAGGGCTTTGCCAAGAGCCCAGTTGAACTGGTGCGTTTGTTTGGAACTCTACTGAGCTCGCATATTTGCCCAGAGCCCAAATGAACTGGCAGAAAGGTCTGCCCAGAGCCAAGCCCCTAAACTTTCAGATCACAGTTCCCTGGATCCAATCCAAGCATGGTTCCAGGGAGAACTGTTGGTGCACACAGAGCCTTCCTTGTCCGGAACACAGTAGCTTCTTTACTGCCCATACACCATGGTGTACATAATTGTCTTTTTTGTCTGTAGATAAAGATTACTCCTAATATGGACCTCAGAGGCAGAATAACCTACAAAAATTGGTGGGCATGGGTCAAACATTCAAAGGCTATTAGAGCACTTTCCACCCCAAGAACACTCCCTTGATAATATAAGTTGGTCAGGGAGTGGGTAGGCTGGACACTAAGTCAGCCATTAACATCAAGAAAACTCATGTACTTAGAGCTGGCAATGAAAAACAAACACAATCCCCAATCCAAGGACACATCCCTGAAAGCAGTTAGTTCTGCTTAGAGAAGTATTTTCTTATAGGATCCTTAAATTATGATGAGTCAAGCTCACCACCACCAGTACACCTGCTTATTGTAAAACTAACAACTATTGCCCAAATGTTACAGATATCTAGCAAAAATGGCAAGATCCTACTAAGCTTGTTTTCTGTCCTAAGGAACTGGCTTGGTAACTGTCAGGTTGGAGATCCAAAAATAAGCTTTGAGAGAAATGTGAACTACGACTTATTTGTGGATATATGGCTAGGCAGAAATGGATATTCATTCCATTAGTGTTTATTTTCCTGCCATTATGCTTCCAGCCCTCAGGGCAATTGGAACCCAGAAATACAATGTTCAAAATGGGGAACTTTCCAATTGTATAAGATCACTTAAGAAATGCATTTAGAAGCAAGTGTTCTCCAATTAAGCAGACTAAGAAACCTCTGTTAATTGGTAAGCAAAGTCTCTAAAATGTTTCAAAATTCCAAAGTCATTGAAACATTCCTTGCAATAATTTAATAAG
>RCUC01000301.1:0-111815 GCA_003697995.1 Taxidea taxus jeffersonii | reverse complement strand
GCGGGAGGTACGTCCCAGCCCGCCGGCCGCGCTCCGGGCTCGGTCGGAACGCCGCGGAGCACCGAGCACCTGGACGGCCGCCGGGCGTTTGCAGACTTCTTCCCAGTGCGCGGGGGGCCTCGCACTGGTGGGTTTGGCTCCGCCTTGGAGGTGCGCTGGGACTGCCCGCGGCGGGTTAATTTTAGGAAGTTTTGGGCAGGGCGAGAGTTTGGGAAGGGCGTCTGAGTTTTCCTGGGTACCCGTTTGCTTCTCTGACCATTTAAACGCGTGAAGTTCTGAAGGCAGCTTCGGTAGGTGCCCCGCGACGCCCCCCACCTGCCTAAGTGATTCAGAGCAATTTCTTCAAAATCTGGTGTGGTCGGGTTAATGATGGTCCTGAGCAAAGTCGCTGGCCGTTTTGTTGCTGGTCACCCTAGAAACGATCATTCAGTTGCCTTGGATCCATTTACTCATTTCCTTAGGCACTAGGGACTTGGGGCATCAGATATGTTGTAACAAACACACACACGAAGTTAGGGCTGGCCGAGCCCGGGTTGAGTACCCCATTTTGGACCTGGCATCAGGGTCCCACCAGGCATAGTGTGCTAGGGGTGTTGCCAGAGATAGGGAAGGAATTGTGTTCTGCAGAGCTGCTAACCTAAGAGTTGTCCTCAGCCTAACCAGACTGCCAGAGAAATCTCTGGGGGACACTCTGATTCAAAACATGGGGTAGATTCTCCAAAACGTTATAGGAATTCTGCTAATATTCAGAGGCTTTGATTGCTGCCTTACATCTGATCTATATTTCTATTTCTTTGATTCCTGGCTTATTGTGGAAAATTAGTAATATATTGTGCAAATAAAAGGTTTTTTTTTTTTTTCTATTTGACATTTGCAAATTTTATCCCGATATGGTATCCTCTGTGAATTAAGAATATTAGCCCAGGGACACCTGGGTGGCTCAGTGTGCTGAGCCACGGACTCTTGATTTTTTACCTGTAATCATTTCAGGGTCCTAGGACGGAGCCCCCACATCTTTGTGCTCGGTGGGAGTCTGTCTCCCTCTCCTTCTGCCCCTCCTCTCTGCCCCTCCTCTCTCTCTCTCAAATAAATAAATCTTAAAAAAAAAATATTAGCCTATGCATAAGTTTTTAGTATTTTTAAAAAAATATTTTTATTTATTTATTTGACAGGGATCACAAGTAATGGAGAAGCAGACAGAGAAAGAGGAGGAGGCAGACTCCCTGCTGAGCAGAGAGCCAGATGCAGGGCTTGATCCCAGGACCCTGGGATCACAAGCCGAGGGGAAGGCAGAGGCTTTAACCCACTGAGCCACCCTAGGCGCCCCAGTTTTTAGCATTTTTATATTATTTGTATTTGGAGAAGCAATTGAAAGTGAATCATAGACATTGTGGCCCTTCATTCCCAAATATTCTAATGGGTGTCTCCTAAGAGCAAGGGCATTCTCCAGCCAAAATGCAGTGATCAGACAAACCCAGGATGTTTGACATTGCTGCAATAACTTTACCTAATGTACACCAGCTACAAAAATTTTGCCAGTTGTCCCAATAATGCCATTTACTGCAGAATATTTTTTCATGTCAGGATCATTCATTATATTTAGTTGTGTGTCTTTAGTCTCTATAAACCTGAAATAGTTCCTCAATCTTTGTCTTTGATGATACTGATATTTTTATGGAGTCTAGGTCATTTGCCTTGCAGAATGAGTTCGTCTGATTGTTTTTCATTAGATTTTTGGAGAAATCCTATAAAGTGGTATGTCTTAGTGCGTCACACCGGGAGGCACATGATGTCACTTTGTCCCACTTTTGGTGATCCTGATTGGTGGTATTTGCAGAATTTTCCACAGTAAAAGTGAAAAAAAAATAGGCTTTGGCAATAAATATGTGGTCATATTGAATAGTCTTAACGATGCACGTTGAGATTTTTAAGATAAATTTTACTACCTACATAAAAGGAAAATATTCGGGGCACCTGGGTGGCTCAGTTGATTACGTGTCCAACTCTTGATTTTGCTGAGATCGCGATGTCAGGTTCATGGGATTGAACCCGAGTGGGGCTCCATGCTCAGCTCAGAGTCGGCTCTCCCTTGGTGCCCCCCTCTCCCTGCATGTACATGCTCTCTCTCTAAATAAATAAACAAGAATCTTTATTTTTTAAAAAGATTTTGTTTACTTGACAGATAGGGATCACAGGTAGGAAGAGAGGCGGGCAGAGAGAGAGAGGAGGAAGCAGGCTCCCCGCTGAGCAGAGAAGCGGACATGGGGCTCCATCCCAGGACCCTGAGATCATGACCCGAGCCGAAGGCAGAGGCTTTAACCCACTGAGCCACCCAGGAGCCCCAAATCTTTATTAAAAAAGAGGAAAATATTCACCAAGCCCAAGATTTTAATTGACCCGAAAGACCTAAATCTTACACTAAAAGTTGAAGCTGAAAGAGCAGCATTTAGTTAATTTTTCGGTTAGCTAAAGTACTTCATCTGAGACAATCTTAGAACTCAGGTAGGCAAGGTAAGAATTTCCCATTATATGGATGTGAAAATAGTTTGCTTAGTTAGCAACTGCTGTAGCTGGGACTTAAATATGTTTCTTTTGTAAGCTTAGTCCTTTTCCTACAGCACCGTCACGTACTGAAAAACAGACTGAAATACAATTGTAGGCAACTCTGTGAGGACACAGAATGCTGCAGAGACCAAATGTACTAGTTTTGGGTTTAAGCAGTCCTGATTATACCCCTTATTATCTGTGATGACATGGGCAAAAAAAATGACTCATGTCTCTGAACTGTAGTTCCTTCATCTGAAATCATGGGATCAGAGTCCTTACCGCATAGGATAGTTTTGGGATTTCACGGTTAACATATCTAATTCATCCAACAGACTGACAGAGTAAGTGCTTATTAATATTAGCTATTCTTATTCTCTATAACTTTTGGAATTTGCCTTGGCATCCACCCTACTCCTGTCACCGTTCACACCTCCATTAATAAGACCTCAGTCACCACCTCAACAATCAGTAATTGAGGCTTTGTGTGAGGTACTGAGGATTAAAAAAAAAATGAATTTCACAGTTTCTGCTCTCGGTGAAGAATCAAGAGTTCACGATCAAGAAAAACAGATACAGAGAACAGTTGGCTTTCGTGGGTATCAACCATGACCCAGATTTAATGTGGCATTTTTCTCAAGTTGGCTTTGCCTCTAATCAAATCATATCAGCAGACATTTACTAGGCTAGAAAATGTGAGGAATACTGAGAGCAATGTTACATGACTTGAAGTCTAACAGCTCAAGCAGGGAAGAGGGAAACATGCTTCCAAGAAATTTACAAATAGAACTTTGAGCAGAACAGTGTAACTTTGTTGTGCATTTGAAATAAAGCATGGAGGGAAAAAAAGAAGGAAGGTGTGAAAGCCTAAAAATGTTACTAAGTTATTAAAATAATACCAGTGAGCAAAAAGCTACAGCAGTTGTTTGGTAAGAAGTGATTGCATCTGAGATCAGAGGGCACAGACATCCTGTGGCTTTGCTCTTTCAGTGTTTTCACATACCTAGAAGACCTGAACCAAAGTGGAGTCTCCAGTAAATAGCGCTGTGGGACTTTGAGCAAGTCTCTTTCCTCTCTGTAAAACAGGTGAACTAACTGTCCGATGGGGTTGTTGTGAGAAGAAAATATAAATAGCAACTCCGTTTATCAACTGTATCATCTGTAGGTCATCAGGGCAATGGACCTGGAGCTGGTCCTCTATAATGATGAAGGAAGTAAAGTCAGTTTTCCCTTTATTTCCCCACTATTTCCACTTTTAAAAAATTATGAAAAAATAGACGTAACATAAACTTGACTACCTTACCCATATTTATGTGCATGGTACAGTGGAGTAATTATTTCTGTTATTTTGCAACCACTGCCACCGTCCAGGTCTAGAACTCTCTTTTCTTTTTTATTTTTAGAGCCCTTTTCATCTCGCATACCTGGGACTCTGTACCCACTAACCCATAACTCTGCATTCCCTCCTTTCCTTTGGCGCTGGAAACCACCATTCTGTTTTCTGTTTCTGAATTTGACTACACTAGGTACCTCATGTAAGGGGAATTATACAATGTCATTTTGTGACTGCCTTATTTACCTAACATTATGTCCTCAAGACTCATCCATCTTGTAACATGGCAGAATTTCCTTTCTCTTTAAGGCTGAATAATATTCCATTTTATGTATATATCATGTTTTGTTTATCCATTCATCTGTGCATAGACACTTGGGTTGTTTTCACCTTTTGGTTCTAGTGAATCTGTTTTGATTGTGGCTGCACAAATAGCTCTGCAAGACCTTGCTTTCAATTCTTTTGGGATTGCTGGATGATAGTGGTGATTCTATTTTTAATTTTTTGAGGAGCTATCATACTGTTTTCCATAGTAGCTGGACCATTTTTCATTGCCATCAGCAATGCCCAAAGGTTCCAATTTCTCTGCATCCTTGTCCACACTTATATTTTTCTTTCTTGCCTCCCTCCTTCTTTTATCTTTTTTCTTTTCATAGTAGCCGTTCTAATGGGCATGAGGTAGTATCCATTTATACTTTTTAAAAATAGTTTTTAAAAAAGATGGTCATTTACTTGAGAGAGAGAGAAGGTATGAGCAGTGGGAGGTGCAGAAAAAGAGGGAGAAGCATGTGGGGCTCAATCCCAGAACCCTGAGATCATGACCTGAGCTGAAGGCAGAGGCTTAATCCACTGAGTCACCCAGGCGCCCCTCCATTTCTACTTTCTAAAGAATCATTTCTTCCCTCTCCTGGTTTCCTCTTTTGTTCCCCCACCTCCTTTTAATCAAACTCAAGTTTAAGAAAAGATATGACTCTAATCACACGTCATCATATGAATTTAAGTTAGAAGCCTCCCTATTCTAGGTATAAAGAAAAAAGCCCAAATCTCCCCCAAAAAACCAAGAAAGAGAAAAAGAAACAGAAAAAGCAGTGAAAAAAACAAACAACAAACGGACGGTGGAAATAAATATAAATATAGCAGGAATTACCATAAAGGAGAATGGCCGAAATGCATAGTTAACTGACAAAATTGTCGGATTGAATTTTTTTTTTTTAGTCTAGGAATATGGTATTTATGAAAGACATATAAACAAAAGCACCATATTTTTCTTACTGACACCAGTGTAACTATTGATTGTGACTTCTCGACATGGGTAAAGAGTGCTTGAATTAAATGTCTTCAATATTGCTTATAGGACCGAATATATACCTTTTATCCCCGAGTAATTGAAATAACTTCCTTTTCTTTGAATTTACCCTGTGATTTCCTTCTTGATTCTTTCCTGTTAAACTTCGTACAGAAATTAATTTCTCAGCACGGTCAGACCACTATAGCTTAACCTCACTATTCGTGCAGATATTTATATTTGAGTACAATTGTCACATTTCCCTAAGTCTCTCCTACTTCAGGGTAAAATAAATGGAATAGGAAGAGGAAGTCTTGATGTTGACATTCTGTGAACATTTGGAGTGAGCAAAAGTGAGGAGTTGGGAGGAAATCCGAATCAGAAATATTCTGCTTAGTGAATCACACGTCGTGCTAGTCACCTATTTTGGCGATCTTGCACTGCATCCTAGGCTCTCTGTTAGGAAGAGAAGATACAGAAATTCTTTCCTTTTTTTTTTTTTTAAAGATTTTATTTATTTGGGAGAGAGAGCGAGAGAGCAGGAATGGGGAGGAGAGGGGGAAGCAGTCTCCCTGCTGAGCCGGGAGCCCAATGTGGGGTTTGATCCCAGGACCCTGGGATCATGATCCTGGGCTCATGACCTGAGTTAAAGTCAGACACTTAACTGACTGAGCCACCCAGGTGTCCCACACAGGCGCTGTTTTAGATAAGGACTTGCCCTCATAAAAGTTGTATTCTTTTGGGGGAAATAGATAACAAAAAAGTAAATAGGTAAGCAAGATAATTTAGGGTAAAAAAGAGAGTGGTAAATGCTTTAACAAGAAGCTAAAGCAGGGTACGAGATCGAGACCCGCTGGGCTGAGGGTGAGGGCGGGTAGAGAGGGCTCCCCAAGGAGATGATGTTTGTGTGGAGTAGTGAATGATCCCCAGAAGGAATGTTCTCAGTCATCACAGGGGCAGCTGCTGGCCCTTAGGCAGGAATGAGGGCAATGTGCTTAGAAAGGGCCCAGCTCATAGACCGTACCTCAGTTGGGTTGTGTCCAGTCCAGCATTCCCTCATAGACTGAGCTGAATCCCTTCTGGCATCCATGGCCATTCTCTACCGGAGATGTGTTCCCAGTGCACCATGTTAAGAGCCATATGTCAGTTCATCTCGTCACTGATGTTGTGAAAGCCCGAGAGAGGCTAGAGCTTACTTAAAAAAAAAAAAAAAAAACATATAAATATATATATAGATATATATATATATATATATAAATTAAAAGATTCCTTTGGCTACAAATGGACTAGCTACCTTGGTCGGGGGTGGGGTGAGGGTAGGGATAAGTCTGAGGTTGGGGACACTCTCTGGAGGCTATTGTGGTAGTGTAGAAGACCTGGTAGGCATGATGGATGTGGAAAGGGAACAGTTACTTAGGTGTGAGAATCAAGACAGAGGCACTGGAACTGGGAGGAGAGAGAGACAATGTAAAGTATGGGCTTCTGGCTCAAGGAACGGGTTGGGTGTTTGTTGTCATTCAGTGAAATGGAGAATGAACAGGTTGGGGGACGTAGGATGAGTTCAGTGTTGGACATGTTGGGTGGGAGGTGACTGTGCTTTCTGGGTGATACCTGCTGGGCAGTTAGATGTAGATCCTGAGCCCAACAGAGAGGTTTCGGGTCGGGATCATCATATACCTGGGGCTCCTCAGCACATAGGTGGTTCTTGAAAGTCATAAATAAGGCCAGAGAAATGAGGTTTTTTTGTTGGTTTTTTGTTGTTGTTGTTTGTTTCTTTCTTTCTTTTCTCTCTCTCTCTTTGTTTCTTTTCTTTTTTTTTTTTTTTTTTTACCAAGACAACCATTGAAATAAGTGGTTTTCCATGAAGAGTGTGCAGAGGAATTTTTAAAACATTAACTTTGACCATGTGATGGTTGAGGGGGAGCAGACAGGAAAACGGAAAAGATCCAAAGGGAATGAATTCTTCCTGTGACTGGCATCTATTAAGAAAATTATTTACTCATCATTTTATTCATTTATTAACCAAATATTTGTTGGCCTCAGAAGAATATTAACCTTGGAGTGAAGAGACTTGGATATCACTGACTCTGAAATGAGCTGAATTCATCTTTCCAGGTCTGGTTTCTTTATGTTGTCAGGTTCACTTGCACCTCCAGTTTTCTAAGAAATATTGATAAACGAATCATAATTTCCAAAATATTTTGTACCAGAAACATGTGTAAAATAGATATGTGAGAACATACGACATTAAGTCAGCCCCACTGTTTTAAATTATTTATTTATTTATTTATTTATTTATTTATTAGTTAGAGAGAGAGCGAGCACAGGCAGACAGAGTGGCAGGCAGAGGCAGAGGGAGAAGCAGGCTCCCTGCCGAGCAAGGATGTGGGACTCGATCCCAGGACGCCGGGATCATGACCTGAGCTGAAGGCAGCTGCTTAACCAACTGAGCCACCCAGGCGTCCCAGCCCCACTGTTTTATAAAGGTGAGAACTTATGACTGTCCCTGAACCCTTCCAGGCCTCAGTGTCCTCTTTGGAGTATTAGTACTTGATCTGGGCTTTTCACTCAAGAGAGTAGATGGAGCTTGTGTGCTTACGTCTGCTGCTTCTCTGAGCTGCATTCAAAGAGAGGAAAAGTAAAAAACGGCACCACTTCCCAACAGCGCTGGGTATAAGACCATTTTTTTTTTTTAAAGCATTCTGGAAAATACAAAGGCAGTGGAGTCATCAGGTAAATCAATGGCGGAGGAGGAGAAGAGAGCAGTGGAGGTGGAACTGTTCTTCCCAGAGCTCTCTGGAAGCTTCCACACTTGGAATCAGCAGATGTGGATCTGGATTATTGGAAAGTAGGAAGAAATCAGGCAGACATCACTGATGAGTGGAAGTGTGAATCAACTGCTTCAATCCCCAGTACCCCACAACTGCTTCCACTTTGGATTCCCCTGTTCCCACCCAGGGCAATTCAACGTGCAGTCTATTGTGCATTGAAACGCTTGTGTCCCTCCCAAATTCACACGCCGAAGCCCTAACCCCCAGTGTGGTGGTATTTGGAGAGGAGGCCATGGGGAGGTAACTGGGTTTAGATGAGGTCATGAGGCTGGGCCCCTGTGATGGGATGGGTGTCCTTCTAAGAAGAGGAAGAGACTGGAGATCTCTCTGCTCTTTGAGGACACGGTGAGAAGATGGCTGTTGGCAAGCTGGGAAGGGAGTTATGCCCAGGAGCCAAATCACCTGGCACCTTGATCTTGGACTTCCCAGCCTCCCCAGACTGTGAGGACTAAATATCTGTCTTTGAGGCCATCCAGTGTGTCGTATTTGGTTAAACCGCCCACCTGACCAATAGTCAGTTTTCTAAAGTTAGCCTACCCACTCTTGTCCTCGCAACTCACCCAGCCCCCACTTCCGGCCACGCCCCCACTTCCGGCCACGCCCTCTCCACTTCCGGCTGCGCCCTCCCACTTCCGACCACGCCCTCCCACTTCCGGCCACCGCCTTCTAGACAAACGTGAAGTGTTGTGATGGTGCACCATGGACAGTGTCTTCAAAGCAGAGCGTTTCTTCATGTGATGGTTTCTCATAACACTTATTCTTGAAGCTGAAGTACATTAACCTGTGTCGTAAAGATGTGACTTCTCTGGAGAAATTGTTAGGTCCGTAATCAAAGGTGCGAGAGACCGATACAAAGCGAAGGTCAAGCAAAGCTTTGTTCTGCGCCAAGCATGGAGAATCAGACCCACGTGTGGGATCGCCTCCTACAGAGAGGGCGACGACCCCTCCCTGCCTCACAGACTAACTTTTATAGAGCAAAGGCCATGTGGTTGAGCCTGGCCACACACAGGTGGCCAGTGAGATTGCGACACACAGAGAAAGCTGCACAGTCATGCTGGGTCACACACGGGTGGCCAATTGAGTTACAATGCACCCCGTAGTAGCTATTTGAACTGGCCTATCACCGTGGTCGGAATTGGCGCCCAAAAGGCAGGGCCCGCACTCCTTAGTAGCTAGGGAGACAGTATGCACACTCCACTGATTGGAGGTCCCCACCTGACCCAACTCAGCCCTGAATTCGGGCTCTGTTATCTCTACCTGATCTGACCCGTGCTTGTATTTGGGCTCTGTTATCAGGGACTGGTCGACCATATTTTACTGGCTTCCGGGACTTGCTTTTAAGTAAGTTCCCCTGGGAGGGGGCAGGGTCAGTTTACGTTTTACTGCATAAACAACAAAATCACTGTTTAACAGGATGGAATCGCTCTGGCTAAATAGGCCCTTACAGAATGTGTTCTGCCCCTATAATTTCTAGAACCTGAGCAATATTGACTTAACCTGTTTATACTAATTTCTTGCTGCCATATCCAGTTTTTTTTAAAAAAGATTTATTTATTTATTTATTTGACACAGAGAGAGCGATCACAAGCAGGCAGAGAGGCAGGCAGAGAGAGGAGGAGGGAAGCAGGCTCCCTGTTCAGCAGGGAGCCTGATGCGGGGCTCGATCCCAGGACCCTGAGATCATGACCTGAGCCGAAGGCAGAGGCTTCACCCACTGAGCCACTCAGGCGCCCTTGGATTTTTTTTAATTTACTTTTTTTGGGGGGGGGGCATTGAGCAGAGGATAGCTAACTCTCTCAGGTGAGTGCCTCAAGTGCAGAGAGGACACAGGGAGTGGGTATAAGGCATGTAACCGAGGCTTGCGAAAACGAAACTTTTTTCGACAACTGAGCTTAACTCAGGAGACACTGTTTCCTCCCTTTAGAAGAAAAAGATCATCTTGTCAATTCAGGGAAACTTATTTCAGTGATTTTCCTCACTCCCTCTCTCCCTTAGGTGAACCAAGTTTCTGCGGGTGGGGATGGGTGTGGTTTTGAGACTCTTGGCACTGGGGGTGGGACACATTTGGGCTGAAGACTGTCCTCTGCTGCCTTGGCTCCAGCTTCCCTTGGGGACTTGGATGTGGGTCTCTGCTGAAGTCCTCGGCTTTGCTCTGGCTTCTCATCTCAAGTCCCTTTATGTCTGTGGTCTTATCTGTGTTTCCCTTTTTGGTTTTCTTGGGGAAATGGGGAACCAGGGTAGGGTTTCCCTTCCCTGCTTGAGAAGTGAATGCAGAAGGCAGAGCTGCCTGTGGGCCACGTCCCTCAATCCCTGTTACTGTTCCACTCTCAGGAGCTACCCTGCTGCCTGTAGGGCTCTCCAGCGGGCGTCCATCTGCAGGGGCAACATCCTGGGAAGCCAGGGAGGTAGCTGGAGTTTTTATGATTCTCCCCACTCATCTCAGGTGTTAGTTCCCAAGAGGGCCAGCAACACCTAAGGGCAGGTCACGTCTCCTCCTTCTGGAGACTGGAGCCACACATCCCCTTTCAAGTGGGAAATAGATTCTCCAGCATGGACTGTTCTCTGTTCTACAATTTAAAGGAATAAATTTCTTGCAGTGAATCCTGAAGGCTTTGCTTTTTTTTTACTTTTTACTTTTATTTATTTATTTATTTGACAGAGATCACAAGCAGGCAGAGAGGCAGGCAGAGAGAGAGAGGAAAGGAAGCAGGCTCCCTGCCGAGCAGAGAGCCCGAGGCGGGGCTCGATCCCATGACCCCGGGATCATGACCTGAGCCGAAGGCAGCGGCTTTAACCCACTGAGCCACCCAGGTGCCCCTACTTATTTATTTTTTAATTTGACAGAGAGGAAGATCACAATTAGGCAGAGAGGCAGGCAGAGGGAGAAGGGGAAGCAGGCTCCCTGCTGAGCAGAGAGCCTGATGGGACCTGAGCTGAGATCCCGACCTGAGCTGAAGGCAGAGGCTTAACCCACTGAGCCACCCAGGCGTCCCAAGGCTTTGTTATTTATATGCAAAGCCATGCTTTTGAAATTTATATATTTTAAATCATTCTCTTTCAGAACATTCCCTTCTGACAATGCAGAGCATTATGACTTTTTTTTGGATGGGGGTAGTAATTAACCAAGTTCTTTTTAAAAAGATTTTTATTTATATACTTGAGAGAGAGAACAAGAGGGAGCACAAGTGGAGGGAGAAGCAGAGGAGACAAAGGCATGGAGGGGACACCGATGGCACAGGGCTCATCCCAGGGCCCTGAGCCAGAACCAAGAGTCAGATGCTTAACTGACTGAGCCACCCAGACCCTCCAAAAATTAGCCAAGTATTTTAAGTCCATTTTGGTTCATGATTTTCAAATCAGGCTGCCTGGGTAGAGAAGAATGCTTATACTTATGTTCATGAAGGCAAATGGGTGGTCTGGCATTTCCTTAAGAGCTACATTAAAGTATTTCTATTTATTCAAGTTTACAACATTAGGGAGATAAAACTATGTAGAAACATTGTCTAGAAAGCATTGATAAGTAATAGAAGAGGTAATACTAAGAGGTTGGCAATGAAAAAATTATCTTAACATTGCTTACTCTTCTATAGGTTGATAAGGAACTGTTGAATCCTGAAATGAAGTCCCACAGGAGTTAAAACTTCTCAAGACAATTCTGTGGTGCTAGAGAATTACTTTTTCGAAAAGTAGGATAGACTGTAACTCAAGTCCGTTTTAAGGGAAATATTTCTGAAGAGCCTACTTAAATAAACAATTTACTAACGTTTAAAACACACAACTGGGGCACCTGGGTGGCTCAGTGGGTTAAAGCCTCTGCCTTTGGCTCGGGTCATGATCTCAGGGTCCTGGGATCAAGCCCTGTGTCGGGCTCTCTGCTCAGCAGGGAACCTGCTGCCCCCTCTGTCTCTCTCTGCCTGCCTCTCTGCCTGCTTGTGATCTGTCAAATAAAAAAAAAAAATCTTTAAAACACACAACTCAGCATAGGTGCTAAAATGTTATATCTTGAAAATTTTTTCACTTTATAATAATTTCTCAAGTGTTTTTAAGTACATGGAATGGAAAAATCCCATTTGGGAAGAGTTCTAGAATCTTTAACATGTGAAAAGATGTGTATAGGATAATGCCAAATAAAATATCCCATCTAGTTGTCAGTGAAGATCTTTGTTTGCACTATTTCTCTCAGAGAAGCTATTCCATATGTGACATAGTTTCAAATCTACATTCCTTATTAGCCTTGACAGCCAAACCCAGTACCTCCCATGGGGCCCCGTCCAATAGGAACGCCGAAAAACTGCTAGCACTTAAATTCTGGCCTGAAGTTAACTAATTTTCCTGTGGTTTTCCTTGCATCCAGTCTGAGAAGTTCCCTTGCTATCACAAACAGATTTTAAAAAACTTCATAAGGGACGCCTGGGTGGCTGGGTTGGTTAAGTGGCTGCCTTCAGCTCAGGTCATGATCCCAGCGTCCTGGGATCAAGTCTCACATCGGACTCCTTGCTCAGCAGGGAGTCTGCTTCTCCCTCTGCCTCTGCCTGCCTCTCTGTCTGCCTGTGCTCGCTCCCGCTCTCTCTGACAAATAAATAAAATCTTAAAAAAAAAATAATTATAAAAAAAAAAATAGGGGCACCTTGGTGGCTCAGTGGGTTAAGCCTCTGCCTTCAGCTCAGGTCATGATCCCAGGGTCCTGGGATCGAGCCCCGCATCGGGCTCTCTGCTCGGCAGGGAGCCTGCCTCTCTCTCTCTCTCTGCCTACTTGTGATTTCAGTCTGTCAGATAAATAAATAAAATCTTAAAAAAAAATAAAATAAAAAAATAAAAAACTTCATAAATTGTATCGAACTAAAATATTAGCCTCTGAATAGGCTGGACCTGACCTGTACGACATTTACGAACTTGTAGAAAGCAGAACGCACCTTCCAAAAAGGAATCGGAAAGTTTGATTATGAATTTATTCTTTTGGACAATTTAATTATGAGCTGATTCTTTTTTATACTTTGACCTTAACATTATTTATGGAAATGCAGTCATTATGGTGATGGCCAGATTCGTAGACAGTGATATTGAGAGTGAGAAAATAATCCAGTTTAGGGAGAAACGATTGTTTCAGCATTTAACTAGATATATCTGGAGAAACAACATTGTAACTTAGAGCATGGGCTTTGGAATCAGACAGCTTTGGTTTTGATTTTGGCTGTGCCATTTCATTCAGTTCTTCATAGTCACTGTTTATTTATTTATTTATATTCTTATTTTTAAAAAATTTTTTTATTTATTTGACAGAGATCACAAGTAGGCAGAGAGGCAGGCAGAGAGAGAGGAGGAAGCAGGCTCCCCGCCGAGCAGAGAGCCTGATGCAGGGCTCAATCCTAGGACCGTGGGATCATGACCTGAGCCGAAGGCAGAGGCTTTAACCCACTGACCCACACAGGCGCCCCCATATTCACTTTTTAGTATTTAACTGAAACCCGGTCACTGGGGACATGGTGGTGAACAAAACAGGTATTTTCTTCCCTACAGTGGATCTCATGGTCTCACTGGGAAAGAGATATGAAATAAAAAATCATGTAAATAATAGTTATAATATGAAGGATACAGATGGGGTGCCATGAAATAAAATAGCGCAAGAACTCCTTTAGATTGAGGCTAGGGAAGGCCAATATCAGGTGTTAGGGTAGAGGGAGCCAGACTAAGAGAGATTAAGAAAAGAGGGGAGGGGCTGGGAGGGGAGGAGTCAGAAAAATACAGCTGTGAGATTTGATCAGATTTTTTTCCTTGTTTTTGAAACTAAATTTCCTTGTTATAGATAGTAGTAACAGCTTCAAACAGTTGGTCTTGGAATTAAAAAAAAACATTGTATTTAAATCATGCTTAATATAGACCTACCGTGATAAGTATTTATTATCCGGTGACTATAAATAATGATAGTAATGCCTTCATGGAGTTTACGTTCTGGTGAGGTGACGATATCCACCCTAGGAATGGAAATAAGCAAAGAGGGGCTACAGAGAGAAGTTCCACACTTATGCTAATTTAAAAAATGAGTTATTACAGTCATCTGAAGGAAAAGGCAAGACAAAACACCTTAATGTACTAATGAGTGCATTTAAGTGACATGTAACAGCGAGGTTACAGAATAAAGATGCTGGAGTTACAGAGTCAATTGATGTCATTTCCCATCTATAAAACCTTGTACCTCTACTCTCTAAAACCTTGAGATCAAGATTGGCTGTTGCTCAGATCCTAACAAGCTTCTAAAGGCAGGACGAGTTAAAGAAATAATTGCAAACTTACTAGCTTTGGACCTTCATCCTAACAAGGATTAAGATTCTTAGTTTTAGTTCCTGCAAGGGAAGCATTTTACAAATGTTTTATACTTTTATCCTTACCTAACAAGATGTGGATGAACAATTCATGGCCTTTCCTCCCCAGTGTATCTTGGTCAACTATCTCTTGTCCTCTCTGGTTTCTTCTAATGCTCCTATCTCTATTCTAGGTTGATCTCTAGCCAGGGCTAATTTAAAATGATGAGGTTTATTATTCTCTATTTTTACAAGAGGTGAGTGAAATCCCATCTGTACTTCTTTTTCTTTTTTAGTTAAGTCTTTTTTTTTTTTTTTAAAGATTTTATTTACTTGTCAGAGAGAGAGAGAGAGTGAGCACAAGCGGCGGGGGAGGGGGGGTGGCAGGCAGAGGGAGAATCAGGTTCCCCACTGAGCAAGGAACCTGTTGTCGGACTTGATCCCAGGATTCTGGGATCATGACCTGAGCCAAAGGCAGATGCTTAACTGACAGCCATCCAGGTGTCCCTCACCTGTACTTCTTATTAGGGGCCATGGTTTAGGGCTAGTAAGGTGTTTTTGTAAATAAGTAAATAAATTCAACTAGGTATTTTTATGTTTGATACGCTAACCTTAGAGATGTGAACAAAAGGGAATAAGCCTTTAATTCTGTTGTTCATCTACTTCTCCATCCATTTATTTAACAAAATATTTTAAAAATATTGAATGGCTCTCCATTCAGCAGACATTTATGGAGGTGCTCCTCATATCCTAGGAAAGGTATCTGGCACTAGGGATGCAAATATAATTAATTTCTAGGTTTTGCCTTCAAACCCACAGCCTTGTACCCAAATCATTCATTCAGTTACTAATACTCATGTGTTTCATGAGTGCCAACTCTTTGTTTGTTGTAGACACAGAGTTGTAGACACAGGGGATGCAGTGCTGGGGCAGAGACATGGGGTCTGCCCCGGGCGAGCTTGTATTCAGGGGGTAGACTTACGAACAAGTGTAGACGGTAAGGGCTGTGCTCTCCAAAGTGGGTTGCTGGCTACAGGAGGTGCAGAAAATTATTTATGAGAGATTCAGTAAGAAAATATTTCAATTTTTATTTATAGTAATCTCATCTTCATTTATATTTTTGTGTATATTTGGTAATGTGCCTAATCTGCATAGTAATACTTTTTTACCATTTTTTTTTATTTTTTTAAAAGATTTTATTTATTTTTTTGACACAGAGAGACAGGTCCCAAGTAGGCAGAGAGGCAGGCAGAGAGAGAGAGGGAAGCAGGCTCCCCGCTGAGCAGAGAGCCCGATGCGGGGCTCGATCCCAGGACCCTGAGATCATGACCTGAGCCGAAGGCAGAGGCTTAACCCACTGAGCCACCCACGTGCCCCTTGTTTACCATTTATACATAAATAAATATTTGAACTTATTCCATAAATTCATACCGATAGGTTGTGTAGACAAAAACATTTGCAGACCCCAGGATGAAAGCATGGATTTAGAGTTAGATAGACTTAAGAGTTTGAAGTCCGTTTCCATCACTCACTATGTGTGTGTCCTTGGGCAAGCTGGGGCTCCACATCCTTTGTAAGGACTGTTGTAAGGGCTGACTGCAGTAATGTTAGTAAAGTGCTTATATCGTGTCTCTTTATATCAAGTCCTCAAAAAAATGATGGCTAATATTACTATTGTTATTATTCATATAAATATTAAAATGCAGGCATCTTCAAAGTGATATAGAAAGTTTTGAGAAGGGACTGGTTAAGCTGTGACCCCAATGCCATGAGACTGTTATAATAAATTATTGCTGGGAATTAGGTTGGTGCTACTTTTTATGCACTGTGTACCAAAATTCTTAAAAATTTTATTTATGTTAACCCAGTTGTTTTCCTTCCAGAAATTTATCCTAAGGAAACAATCAGAATTCTAATACATTTATAATAATGACAGATAGGAAAAAATAACTAAATGTCCAAATATAGGAGAATAGTCAGGTTAAACTGCAAATTTATGATGGAATATTATACAGCTTTTAACATTTTATTTTATTTTTAAGATTATTTATTTATTTATTTGACAGAGAGACAGAGAGCACAAGTAGGCAGAGAGGCAGGCAGAGAGAGAGAGGGAAGCAGGCTCCCGGCGGAGCAGAGAGCCTGTTGCGGGGCTCGATCCTAGGACTCTGAGGCCATGACATGAGCCAAAGGCAGAGGCTTAACCCACTGAGCCACCCAACCCCAGCTTTTAATTAAATTAATTTTTAAAATTAATTAATTAATTAATTAAATTAATTATTTTTAAATTAATTTTTTAAATTAAATTAATAATTTAATTTAATTTAATTTAATTAAAAGCCCCAGCTTTTAATATTTTAAAGAATACTTGGGGAAACATTAATGTCTAGTGAAGAAGATAAGGTGTAAAATTAGAGTTATAGCATGATCCGAATTATGTTTTTTTAAGTACATAATTTAAAAAAAACACACAATTTAATTAAATGGTATTGGGAAAACTAGACAGCTAGCTACATGCAAAAGAATGAAACTGGACCACATTCTTACAGTATACACAAAAATAAACTCCAAATGGATAAATGACCTAAATATGAAGCTCGAACCCATGAAACTCCTAAAAGAAAATGTAGCTAGTAATCTCTTGGACATTGGCTTCAGCTACATATTTATGGACATGTCTCTGCAGGCGAGAGAACCAAAAGCAAGAATCAACTTTTGGGACTACACCAGATCAAGCTCCTGCACAGTGAAGGAAACCAGCAAAACAAAAAAGCAAGTTACTGAGTGGGAGAAGATATTTGCAAATGACATATTTGATAAAAGGTTAGTATCTAAAATATATAAAGAACTTATGCAACTCAACACCCCCAAAACAAATAATCTAATTTAAAAATGGGCAGAAAACACAATAAACATTTCTCCAAAGAAGTCATACAGATGTCCAACAGACACATGAAAAGGTCCTCAACATCACTCATCATCAGGGAAATGCGAATGAAAACTACAATAGGATCCCATCATACCTGTCAGAACCGCTAAAACAAAAAATACAAGAAACAACAAGTGTTGGCAAGGATGTGGAGAAAAGGAAACTCTCTTACACTGTTGGCGGGAACGTAAACTGGCACAGCCACTGTGGAAGACAGTATGGAGGTTCCCACAAAAATTAAAAATAGAACTACCCTATGATCCAGTGATAGTAGTACTGGGTATTTACTCAAAGAATACCAGCACACAAATTCGAAAGGACATATGTATGCCAGGTCTGTTGCAGCATTATTTACAGTAGCCAAATTGTAGAAGCAGCCCAAGTGTCCATCGACAGATGAATGGGTAACGAAGACGTGGCGTATAGACATACAGTGGAATATTATTCGGTCACAAAGAAGACTGAAATCTTGGCATTTGCAACAATACAGATGGAACTAGAGAGTATTATGCTAAGTGAAGTCAGTCAGTCAGAGACAGATAAATACCACGTGATCTCACTCATATGTGGAATCCAAGAAACGGAACAAAGGAAAAAAAGACAAACCAAAACCCGACTCTTAACTATAAAGAACAAACTGGCGGTTACCAGAGGGGAGGTGGGTGGGGGGGATGGGCGAAATAGGTGATGGGGGTTAAGAGTATGTTCACATGGTGAGCACTGAGTAATGCACAGAAATGCTGAGTCGCTATATTGTATGTCTGAAACTGACAGAACACTGGGGAAAAAAAAATAAAAATCTTTCTCATTCAGAATCTCTATTGAAAAAATACAGTATTCCAAAATACCTTTAGTACTGGTGCTCTGTTAAAAGAAATTGAGTCTTGTTTTCATTGGGTGGGGAGGAGCACAGTTAGTAAAACTGAGATGCCAAAACTTTGGGAGGTTTGCTTCAAGTACTAATCCTGATAAAACCCTAATACATACATATATACATACATATATGTGTGTGTGTGTGTGTGTGTGTGTGTATCATCCTGATGTAATTCTAAAAACCCCCATATATATAACATAATTATATATATAATGCATATATATATAAAATGTATATAAATAAAATGCATATACATACAAAATTTGTGTGTGTGTGTATGTATGATGTATATATAATCCTAACTAATATTCACTGAGTTGGGAACTATTTGCATTCACTCTTTTTGTTTTATTTATTTACTTATTTATTTAAATTAATTAATATATTTATATATATAAATATATATATATTTATTTGTATATTTATTTATTATTTATTTATTTGAAAGAGAGATGGAGAGTATGAGTGGTGGGGAGGAGCAGAGGGAGAGGGAGGAGCAGACTCCTGCTGGCTGTGATCCCAGGATGCTGGTATCAGGACCCCAGCCAAAGGCAGATGCTTAACCAGCTGAGCCACCCAGGCACCCCTCTGTTCACTCTTTACAATTCATCACAAGTGGGTGGGGACCGTTCTTATCCCCTCACCTGCAAATGAGGCAATTAAGGCCTGAAAGGCAAATTCTGTTTGCATATAACAAATAACTGGAAGTAGGTCTGGAAGCAATGATTGCTTTTCTGTAGTGTACAATTTATTTTTTATCTATCTATCTATTTGTTTATTTATTTTTGTCAGAGAGAGAGAGAGAGCGAGATTGAGCACAGGCAGACAGAGAGGCAGGCAGAGGCAGAGGGAGAAGCAGGCTCCCTGTTGAGCAAGGAGCCCGATGTGGGACTCGATCCCAGGACGCTGGGGTCATGACCTGAGCCGAAGGCAGCCGCTTAACCAACTGAGCCACCCAGGCGTCCCTGTAGTGTACAATTTAAAACATATGTTTAGGTAGGTTTAATGAATGGACGTGGGAAATGACCCTGCCAGTGTGGGAGGCACTTGATATGTAGCCCAGGGGTGCAGTTCTAACTCCACGCAAATGTTCATGGTTTGTGGCGTCCATTAATACAGGAATTGGTCAAATACAGTATATTTGTAAGATGGGAATCTAAAAAGGAGTTCAAAGAATCAAAGTAAGTCTATTTAGGGCCACAACATTAATAGATCTTAAAAACATACTGTTTTTAAAATAAATGAGAGCAAAACTAGCATACTATTTATGGTTAAGTATATATGTTAAAATAATATTTCTTCTATAGGTATAAGTAAAAATGAAAAATATTTTCAAAGATTTATTTATTTGAGAGAGAGGGAGTGGGGGGTCGGCAGGGGGCAGAAGGAGAGGGAGAAGCAGACTCACTGCTGAGCACAGAGCTCAGCGCAGGGCTCTATCCCATGACCCCGGGATCATGACCTGAGCCAAAATCAAGAGTCAGATGCTTAACTGACTGAGCCACCCAGGCACCCCCCCCCAAAATATTTTTTTAATGGTTTGAACGATACTCACCAAATTTACCTAGTAATTACCTCTGGGATGGAGGCAGAGGGTCAAGATTAGAGATGACAGAGAAAGGAAATTATAACTCCATTTGTGATATTCCAGTTTTTTAAAGAACAGTGACTCCAATTTTAAGATTAAGATTAATTTGGGACGCCTGGGTGGCTCAGTTGGTTAAGCGGCTGCCTTCGGCTCAGGTCATGACCCCAGCGTCCTGGGATCGAGTCCCACATTGGGCTCCTTGCTCGGCAGGGAACCTGCTTCTCCCTCTGCCTCTGCCTGCCTCTCTGTCTGCCTGTGCTCGCTCTCTCTCTCTCTCTCTCTAAAATCTTAAAAAAAAAAAAGAAACCGAATACTATGTTTGTGCATTCCTTCCTGGCTGCAGAGGCAACAGGAAACCCCAAACTTGAACCTCAGTGTGCAGAAAGAAGGGAGAGGCCGAAAGCAGCATCACTGAGTTCCCAGCAGTACTTGGAATGCGTTTATTATGCAAGTACAACCTTTTGACTACGTTTGGGACAGGAAGTTCATCACAAAAATAAGTGGAATATAAATAATATTATAGTCAGAATAGTAAGTGTCTTCAAGGATTAACATGAGAATTCAGTGATTTCTAATGTTTTCATTAACTGTAAGAAAGATCTCCAACCAACAAAGGACAAGCGGGAGGGAGAAAGTGACCTACATAGCTTGTGTGTTGCGCTAGAGCCCTGCTTTCTCCTCCAGGGTGGCTGGCCCTTAGCTTGGCCCAAAGAAAACCCAGTAAAAATGCCACGGCAAGAAGGAAGCCCTGACATCCAGCTTACACACTCCTGAGAGCAACAAAGCCTCAAGAGAGGCCTGCTTTGTGTAAAAAGAAAAAAAGATAGCAGGGAAATGTTAGCAATGTATAATCCTTCTAGCTTTCACTTTAGAAAGAAATCAAATCACATGTCACCTTCCTGCAAGAATCCCTGCAAAGAGACAAACCAAGAGCCACAATTAAGTTGTTAGAATTAATTTTTCTCTCTTTTGTGTCCAGGATAGACTGGATTAACGGCAGATTTCCAACCTTAAACCTCAGTGCCTAGCAACTCTTGTGGCTTATCAAGAAGAGCAGAAGGATGTCTGCAGCACGCTCTGTAGGACAGATGAAAGTGAGTAGACTCCCATTTCAGAAGCCCTTCCTTCTGAAACATAGAGTCCATAATCTCGTTTATGACAGGAGCTCGTCCTGCGTCCTCCCCAGCACCTGCAGCACGTCCTCGGTGCAGGCTGGACAAGAGCACAGCAGGAGGCAGCTGGGCAAGGTGGAAGGAGGCATCAGAGCCAAGGAAGAAAATCACCAGGTGGACAGTGTTTGCACCTTCCTAGCAATCCTGCCCCTCTTCTCATATTTGCGATTTCAAAGTCTTCCTAACTCATTTTCCTCTAATTTTCTGCAGAACCTGACCAATCAAAATCCCATTGACCACAGTGCTGCCTTTGAGCTATTCTCCATAGCAACTGAGGCTTCTCCCTCACAGCACTTAACACAATAGCAAGTAATAAATTACATGCATAATTAAGTATTTAATGTCTCCTTCCCGCAGAAGACTGTGATGTTCGCTAGGTCATCCCTAGCACTACTCAGGACCCAACTGTAAATGCTCAGTGATTATCTGTAGAGTAAGTGAATGAATGGGAGGATGGATGACCATTCTTCTTACCAAACTCCAGTCCTCCCATCTGTTTCACCCTACAATCTCATCGTGTTCTCATCTGCCAAATTCTGCACCAATTACTGTCAGTCAACCCCTGTGGCTCGTTGGCTTCTGCCGAGCCCCCTGCCCCAGCAGTGGGCTGGCTTAGGAAGCCCACAGATGCTTCCATCTTGCCCTGTTTCAGCCTGTCCCTCTCCAGTAGCATTCATAAACCAAAGTTGCCTTCCTTTCGACTCTACGGGTGTTCTGAAACATACTCCCCAATAACCGAGTACCTTCTACACAATGGCAAGATTATAAACCAAAAGCAAGTCACCACCTTGCTAGCATTTCCCGTAATCTTTGCAGGTTACCGGGGGTCCAGATCTCAGAAAATAATTTCTAACCTTCCTCCCAAGTTTCAGATTTATTTCTCACCCAATGTCAAAAAGAGAAAAGGAAGTAAATGGCCAATAAAGAACTATTAAAAGAGGGAGAGCTTGGGAGGATGGGAAGGGGTATCATGCATGTGCTCTTGGGGCTGTGCGCTGGTGCTAGGTAGCATTTTCCTTTGACTTGGCTCTTCCAGGCAGACCCTCAGGAGTCACGCAATCCACTAGGGCCACAAGGTAACGCAAACAAGTTGCTCAGTAACATGCCTATTCACTACAGGAAACCATGACAAATTTCAAGACCCACAAAACAACACAATGGCAAGCCCTTGTTCAGTAAAAGCACTTTTATAGCAGAATCAAAGCAAATGGGGTCCACGTAGACCTCTCTCCGTTTCTGGCTTTTTAAGGATGATTTTGAGGCCGAGCATCGAATGCGTGAATGCATACTCTTCAGCCAGTCCTCTGAATACCACCTGACACCATTAACTTGGTTAATATCAGAAACATTTCTGAACCTCTTCTCTGGGTATGAAGATTGCATTCCTCATCAGCTGGATCCAGCTTCCCACTGAGACCAGGGAAGTATGTCCCGTCACATGAGGGTAGAGGGATCATTTGTCAAACTCCAACTTACCAAGCCTCCGACTGTCATTTATCCTAAACTGATGTAATAATTGTAAGGCATTTCAACATGAGGCTGGAAGATGGCCTTGCCAAAGCTTCATCCAAAAATCAATGTAGGCTGATGCAATTGTCTCCTAGCTGGTCTCCCTTCCTCCCATCTCCCTTTGTACCAATCTAAGCTTTTCACCTCCACAGTGTAGACGTGATGACATGCAGACCCGACCAGGTTCCTCCCCTAGTGCATAAACACTGTCCTCTGTAGACATAGCATAGACATACATAGACATAGACAGACTCCCTAAGTCAGCCGAATCACATCACCCCTGTCTAATATCTAGCCAAACCTTCAGTCACATGGAAAGCCAGTTTGTTTAAGCTCGTCCTGTGTCTTGAACTGTTTCTTGCCTATGGTGCCTGCTGCCTTCCTTCCCAGGCCCCTCCTCTAGCTGACCAGTGCTGGAATTAGCTTTTCTGCCGAGCTTTCATGGCACACCCAGGCAGAAAATTTATTCCGATTACCACTCCCATCTTCATTCTCATCTTGTTGTATCTATTCTGGTTAATAATTATCTGTGCAGGGGCGCCTGGGTGGCTCAGTGGGTTAAAGCCTCTGCCTTCGGCTCAGGTCATGATCTCAGGGTCCTGGGATCAAGCCCCGCATCCGGCTCTCTGCTCCACAGGGAGCCTGCTTCCTCCTCTCTCTTTGCCTGCTTCTCTGCCTACTTGTGATCTCTGTCTGTCTAATAAATAAATAAAATTGTTAGAAAGAAAAATAATTATCTGTGCAATCAATTAAAAAAAGTCACCCACATTATTACCAATCAGAAAGGTTACTGATACAGTTTTATACATTTCTTTATAGTACTGTTCCTATAGTACTTTTGTGTGCTTTTAAAAACAGTTATTATTGAGAGTGTAGTTGACATAGAGTGTTAGAATAGTTTCAGGAGCACTACACAGTTATTTGACAATTCTGTACATTACTCATTGCTCACCACAGTAGATAATAGTCACCGTCTGTCACATGCGATGTTATTACAATATTATTGACTCTATTTCTGACGCTGTACTTTTCATCTCCGTGACTTATTTATTTTATAACTGGAAATTTGTACTTCTTAATCCGTTTTACCTATATCATCCATCCCTCCACCCACCTCCCTTCTGGCAACCATCAGTTTGTTCTCTGTATTTAAGAGATGTTCGGTTTTTGGTTGTTTTCTTATTGGTTTTGTTTGGATTCCACATGTAAGTGAAATCATATGGGTTCTATCTGACTTATTTCCCTGAGCATTATGTTGTCACAAATGACAAAAATCTCATTCTTTTTTTATGGCTGAATAATATTGCTTTACACACACACACACACACACACACACACACACACACCCAATGTCGTCTTTATCCATTCATCTGTTGATGGAAATTTGGGTTGCTTCCGTATCTTAGCTACTGTAAATAATGCTAGAATAAACATGGGGGTGTGTATATTTTCTCAAATTAGTGCTTTCATTTTCTTTGCAAATATTGAACCACCCTTACATCCCAGGAATAAATCCCTACTTGATCGTAGTGAATGATTTTTTTAAATGTATTGTTGGATTTAGTTTGCTAATATTTTGGTAAGGATTTTTGCATTTATGTTGATCAGAGATGTTGGCCTATATTTCATGTTCTCTCTCAATCTTTTTAGTATTTTTATCTAGTTTTGGTATTAGGGTACGCACACACACACACACACACACACACACACATATACAATGGAATATTATGCAACCATCAAAAATGAAAAAAATTTTTTAAAGATTTTATTTACTTATTTGACAAACAGAGATCACAAGTAGACAGAGAGGCAGGCAGAGAGAGAGAGGAGGAAGTAGGCTCCCTGTGGAGCAGAGAGCCGACACAGTGCTCGATCCCAGGACCCCGGGATCATGACCTGAGCCAAAGGCAGAGGCTTTAACCCACTGAGCCACCCAGGCACCCCCAAAAATGAAATTTTAACATTTGCAACGATGTGGGTGATTTAGAGGGTACTATGCTAAGTGATATAAATCAATCAGAGAAAGACAGTTATCATATGATCTCACTGATATGTAGAATTTGAGAAATAAGACAGAGCTTCATAGGGGAAGAGAGGAAAAAATGAAACAAGGTGAAACCAGAGAGGGAGATACACCCTAAGAGACTCTTAATCTCAGGAAACAAATAGAGGGCTGTTGGAGTGGATGGGGTGGCAGGATAATGGACACTGGGGAGGGGATATGTTGTGGTGAGCACTGTGTATTGTGTAAGACTGATGAATCATAGACCTGTACCCCTGAAACAAATACATTATATGTTAATAGTGAAAAAAGTCCATGCTTAAAAAAAATAAAAAAAAATTTATCCATTTCCTCTAGGTCATCCAATTTATTGGCACATTGTTTTTCATAATATTCTCTTATAATCCTTTGTATTTCTGTGGTGTTAGTTATTTCTTCTCTTTCATTTCTGATTTTGTTTACTTGAGTCCTCTCTCTCTTTTTTTTTTTTTTGATGAATCTGGCTAAAGTTTTATCAGTTTTGTTAGTCTTTTCAAAGAACCAGCTCCCAGTTTCATTGATCTGTTCTGTTTTATTTTTTTTTAAGTTTCTATTTCATTTATTTCTGCTCTAATCTTACTATTTCCTTCCTTCTACTGGTTTTGTTTGTTCTTTTTCTAGCTCTGTTAGGTGTAAGGTGAGATTGTTCATTTGAGTTTTTTTTCTTGTTTTCTTCTTAAGGTAGGCCTGTATTGCTATAAACTACCTTCCTAGAACAGCTTTTACTGCATCCCAAAGGTTTTGGGCTGTTGTGTTTTCATTTTCATTTGTCTTGATGTATTCTTGTATTTCCTCTCTAATTTCTTGGTTGGCCCATTCATTGTTTGATAGCATGTTATTTAATATCCATGTATTTGTGTTCTTTCCAGGTTTTTTCTTGTGGTTGATTTCTAGTTTCATAGCATTGTGACCAGAAAAGATGCATGGTATGACTTCAGTCTCTTTGAATTTGTTGAGACTTGTTTTTGTGGTCTAATGTATGATCATATGGAGAATGTTCCATGTGTACTTGAAAAGAATATGTATTCAACTGTTTTAGGATGGAATGTTCTGAATGTATCTACTAGATCCATCTGGTCCAATGGGTCATTCAAAACCACTGTTTCTTTGTTGCTTTTCTGTTTGAATGATCTATCCATTGATGGAGGGGGGTTGTTAAATTCCCCTACTATTATTGCATTACTATAGATTACTTCTGTTATATTTGCTGTTAGCTATTTTATGTATTTGGGAGCTCCAATGTTGGATGCATAAATATTTACAATTGATACATCTTTCTGTTGGATTGTCTCCTTATGATTATAGTGTCTTTCCTTGTCTCTTGTTACAGTCTTTGTTTTAAAGTCTATTTTGTCCAATGTAATTACTGCAACCCTGGCTTTCTCTTTGCTTCCATTTGCATGATAAACACTTTTCCATCCCTTCACTTTTAATCTACATGTGCCTTTAGGCCCTAAATGGGTCCCTTGTAGGCAGCATGTAGATGGGTCTCCTTTTTTAAATCCATTTCATCACCCCATTTCCTTTTTTTAATTTTTTTTATTTTTTAAAATTTATTTATTTGTCAGAGGAGAGAGTGAGAGCAAGCACAGGCAGACAGAGAGGCAGGCAGAGGCAGAGGGAGAAGCAGGCTCCCTGCTGAGCAAGGAGCCCGATGTGGGACTCGATCCCATGACGATGGGATCATGACCTGAGCCAAAGGCAGCCGCTTAACCAACTGAGCCACCCAGGCGTCCCCACCCCATTTCTTTTAATTGAGGTGTTCAATCCATTTACATTCATTTGTAATTATTTGATAAGTATTTACTTTTTGCCATTTTGTTACTTGTTTTATTGTTGTTTTGTAGTTCCTCTTTGTTCCTTTCTTCTCTTGCTCTCCTCTCCCAACGTTTGCTGGCTTTCTTTAGTGATGTCATTGGATTCCTATCTCTTTATTTTTTGCATATCTATTCCTGGTCTTTGATATGTGGTTGCCATTAGGTTTATAGATGATATGCATATAGCAGTTAAGTTGATGATCGCTTAAGTCTGAATCCATTCTTCACTCATATCCCCCCACATTTTAGTATTGGATGGCATATTTTACATTTTTAATTTTGTGAATGCCTTGACTTATTTTTATAGATATGCTTATTTTTACTGCGTTTGTATTTCCAACTTTTCTTACTCCTACTTATGATCTTTCTGTTCCATTCAAAAGAGTCCCCTCTAACATTTCTAGATCATGAACTCCTTTAACTTTTGTTTGTCTGGGAAACTCTTTATTTCTCCTTTTATTCTGAAGCCTTTTCTGGATAGAGTATTCTTGGCTGCAGGTTTTTGTCTTTCAGAACTTTGCATGTATCATGTCCCTTCCTTGAGGCATGCAAAGTTTCTGCTGAAAAATCAGCTAATAGACTTATGGGGTTTCCCTTATATGTAACTGTTTTCTTTTCTCTTGCTGCTTTTAAAATTCTCTCTTATCAGTACACTTTGCCATTTTAATTATTATGTGTCTTGGTGTAGACCTCTTTTAGTTAATTTTGTTGGGAGTTCTCTGTGCCTCCTAGATCTGGATTTTTGCTCCCTTCCCTAGATTTTGGAAGTTTTTAGCTATTATTTCTCAAATAATTTTTTTGCCTCCTTTTCTCTCTCTTCTCCTTGTTAAATCCCTATAACGTGAACGTTATTATACTTGATGGCATCACTGATTTATGTTTTCATTTATTATTAAATGAAAACTAAGTCTGTTTTCACTTATTATTATTTTGTCTCTCTTCTGTTCAGCTTGATTGCTTTTCATTACTCTGTCCTCTGGGTCACTGATTCATTCTTCTACTTCCTCTAGTCTACTATTTATTCCATCTATTTTTTTTTAAATTTAGATATTGAGTTTTTCATCTCTGGTACTTTTTTAATGTGTTTTTTAAAAATTTTATTTATTTATTTATTTTTTAGAGAGAGAGAGAGAGAGCGCGCGAGCTCAGGCAGACAGAGGCAGAGGGAGAAGCAGGCTCCCTGCCTAGCAAGGAGCCCAATGTGGGACTCAATCCCAGGACGCGGGGATCATGACCTGAGCCGAAGGCAGCCGCTTAACCAACTGAGCCATCCAGGTGTCCCTTTAATGTGTTTTTTAAAATCTCTTTGTTAAGGGTCTCTCTGAGGTCCTCCACTTTTTCCTCAAGTCCAGTGACTATCTTTACAACCATTACTTTAAATTCTCTATCAGGCATATTACTTACCTCTGTTTCATTTAGGTCTCTTGCTGTGATTTTTGTCCTGTTCTTTCATTTGGAACGTATTCCTTTGTCTCCTCATTTTGTCTAACTCGTTGTGTCTGTTCTCTGTGTTAGAAAAGTCAGCTATGCCTTCTGCTAGTGAAAATAGCGGCCTTATAAAGAAGATGTCATGTAATGCCCTGCGCTTCAGTGTCCCCTGTTCACCAGCACCTGGCACTTCAGGGGTGTCTCCTGTGTGTGTCTGTGCACAGTGATGTTGCGGCTGAACCCCATTTGCCATTAGGCAGGTTATCTGCAATGGCTCCCTATGCCTGTTATGGGCAGTGTTTTGTTCCTGTGGTGTTAGTGGGATAGTCTAAGGCCACCTTGGGCTTAAGTTGAGTCAGACCAGAGACAGAGTAGCACCGAACCTCAGGAGAGTGTGGGGGGTGGGGTGCACAGTGCCAGCAAGGTCTGCATCACTGGGAGGTGACCCGCAGCAGGGTTGGATCTGCAGAAGAGTATGGTGGCTGGATGTGTGGTGTTAGCAAGGCATACACTGGCCTGGCTCCACAGGAAAACGTGTGGGCAGGGCACACTATTAGCAAGTTATGTAGTGAATGTTGGCTCAGGATTGATTCCCACAGGTGTTCATGTGCTTATGGTGAGAAGGAGTGGAGGGAAAAGATGCTGCCAGCTCTTCTGTTCCCGGAGAAGTTTCCCAATGATCCTGCCCCACTAACCCATGCTCTGAGATTATTAAACAAATCTCTGTTCCATATACCCCAGGTGTTTTTCAAAATCTGCTCCCATGCTGTGTCTCCATGGGGTTATTTGTTGCATTGTCTCTTTACATGCAGGGACTCAGTTTCCTCTTGTGCTCCTGGCTCTCCTGCAAGCCTGCTGTTTTAAAAGTTCCATGTTTTAAGCCCCACTGATGGCAAGAAATTATAGAATTTGGTCCCTCTAATTTTCAAAGCCAAATATTATGGGGATTCATCTTCTTTGTGCAGGCTCCCTCTTGTGAGAGTCTGTTTCTCTCCCCTCTCTGTATCTGTGGTGTTCCCCCTGCCTTCTGGGGACAGTTCTGCAGGTCTGTTTCCTCCTGACTTTGTCGCTGCCCTTTCTACCCTCTTCTATGAGGTCTCTTCTCTACATTTAACTGTGGAGAATCTGTTTGGCCAGTCCTTGTGTCATTTTCTGGGTTATTTACACTTATGTGGCTGTTATCTAGGTGTATCTAAGGGACGAGGTGAGCTTAGGGTCCTCCTACTCTCCCATCCTCCTTAGAAGGGTTTTTTAATGAATACGAGTGACATCTAAGAGCCAAGAAATTGGAAAATAATATAAAAATAATAGATTAGCTTTTCCACAAAACTTGTATAGAAATGTCTCTTCTAAAATTTTTCCCACAACTGCAAGGATTTATTTTCTGGATTCTGCACACATCGCACTATGCCCCGCAGGCACTAGTGATCCCCAGAAACCAAATCCACATATACAAAGAAACAAAAGCAGAGGGACCAGGAAAGTCCCTCAAATTAGGGATAAGAACAGATGAGTGGTCAAAAATTGACGGGGTGCCTGGGTGGCTTAGTGGGTTAAGCCTCTGCCTTCGGCTCAGGTCATGATCTCAGGGTCCTGGGATCAAGTCCCACATCGGGCTCTCTGCTCAGCGGGGAGCCTGCTTCCTCCTCTCTCTGCCTGCTTCTCTGCCTACTTGTGATCTCTGTCTATCAAGTAAATAAATTTTTTAAAAAATTGACTAGAGCACTGATTATGTTGGAGAAATACAATTTGCAAGACTTAATTTATGCTGTAAACTCGGGAAGAAACTGTATTTGGTGGGAAGAAGTTGGAGAGTAGAGGAGAAGGTCTGAGAACGGAATGCTGACTGGGACAGCACTGGAAGCTTGAAGAAGGGGGAGGTGGGTGAGAGAAAGAGAGAGGGACACTGAGACTACAGGAAGCACTCCATACTGAGAGACCCTTGGTCACACACTTGTGCACTGCAGTGTGGAATAATGCTGGAACAAAGAGAAGATTGGTTATAGCATAGGGAGATAGGAATGGATGAGGAGATTTTGTGTGTCACAGGCAGACAGTGATTTTCTTCTCATTTTTTTGTCCATGGGGGTAATAAGACGACTAAATATCTCAGTAGCAAGACTGGCCCAAGACATTGTCCCCAGGTCAGATAATTGGGCACATTGTGTACTAAATTATGAATAAATTTATGTCTCCTCTATGCCATTGAGCGTTGAAACCATCCTCTATTCTGAGCAGACTCTGAGCCACCCTGTGAGTCAATTTCTGTCATTATCATAATAATATCAATAGCAGAATCAAATAATATGTAGTTGGCTTTCTAAAACTAATATAAAATTGCTTCATAGCCTAGCTGAGAGATACCTAATAACTTAGATTATCTTCATAGGACAAATGGATAAATTTTTAATCTTGCCAATTTTGAATAGGGTAAAATTAGTTTTTTTGAGAAGTGAAGATTATTTAATACTTGTAGAAAAAGTTGAAGAATTTTCCAAAAAGTTTGCTAACTACACAAAGGCTTCCCTAAGAGAAAAACTCCCCTGAAATGTCTCCTGTTGCGTGTGTTGAGTTTTCTTGGCTGTCTGGGGTTGCTTCTTTGTGCTTGTGTTCCTCATAAAGACAGTTCATTGTGGGTTTGTGTTTTTTGTCTATCCTTACCCTTGTTATTTTTTTTTTCTGAATTAAGGGGGAGACATTTATTCTTATTAAGAAAGTAATACATGGTCATTGTAAAGGATTTGGAAAATATAGAAATATAGAAAAAAGAGGAAAATAAAATCTAGTTCTATAACTAAAATAACTACAGTTAACATTTTCTTTCCAATATTTTCCTTTTCTTTAAATTATATTTAATTGTACAAATAATGCATAAATACATCTTTCTTGAAAAAACTAAACCATTGCCTTCTCCCTACACCCAGCTCCAATTCTAGTGTCCCCCTCAGAGGTAAGTATGTTATTGAGGTGATGTGTATGCTCTCAGACCTTTTTCTTTTCTTTTTTCTCTCTACATATATTTATGGAAAATAAATAGTACACTAACCCCATTTTATGGGGTTTATTATATTTTATTATATATATTATTATATATATAATATTAATATATTATTATATTATATTTATTATTATATATTATTTTACTATATGGGTAGACCATGAGTCTACACTTTCTTATTTTTTTTTTTAAAGATTTTATTTATTTATGAGTTAGAGAGAGAGAGAGAGAGAGCACAGGCAGACAGAGAGGCAGGCAGAGGCAGAGGGAGAAGGAGGCTCCCTGCTGAGCAAGGAGCCCGATGTGGGACTCGATCCCAGGACGCTGGGATCATGACCTGAGCTGAAGGCAGCTGCTTAACCAACTGAGCCACCCAGGCGTCCCTACACTCTCTTATTTTTGTCCAGTGATGTATTGTGGAGATATTATTATGTTCAAACATACGATCTAGCTCACACTGTGTTGCACAGTATTCCATAGTATGTAAATGCCTTGTTTTAGTAATTACCCTGTCAGTGGAGATTTGTATGGTTTTAGCCCTCCTCCCTTCCCTCTTTTGTTATTACAAACCATAGTATAATTAAAATCCTTAACATATTTTTATGCACATGTATGAATATTTTTCATGGGGAGATAATTGGAGAGTAGAGCTGCTCAGTTGGATAATGTTTACATTTAGTACATAAAATACATAGGTTTTATTTTTCTAAACTCCTGTTTGTTTATTTATTTATTTGAGAGAGCATGCATGTGTGTGCATAAGGGGTGGGAAGGGCCGAGGGAGAGGGAGAGAGAGAATCTCAAGCAGGCTCCCCTCGGTGTGGAGCCCAACATGGGGCTTGATCCCATGACCCTGAGATCACCACCTGAGCTGAAATCAGGAGTCGGACACCAAAACGACTGAGCCACCCAGATGCCTCAATACATTGATTTTAATACAGTGAAACTGGTAGAGCATCCAAAGGGTTTAACTATTTCATATTCCTGGCAGCTACATGTGAAGATAATCCTTTCTTTATATTTTGCTAATACTTATTATTATCATCAAATCTATTTTTTTCAAATTGATGTACCAAAAATGGTGTGTCTTTGTTTTAATTCTTATTCACCCAATTATTAGGGAGGTTGGAGGATCTTTTTATGTATCTTTTTATGCATTTCTCTTAATGAGAATTCTCTATTTATAATGTATGCTCATTTTATTGATTTTCTTATTAATTTGTAAGTGTTCAAAATATTCTAGGTTTTAACTATGTGATCATTGGGGAGTCTGCTTGAGATTCTCTCTCTCTGCCCCCCAATGGTAAATAAATCTTTTAAAAAATATTCTATGTTTTAATCCTTTGATACATATAAAATAATTTCTTTCAGTCTGTTATTTAGTGATCTATATCTATAAATTTTTGTACATGACTGGAATGAAACTGCATGTGTAATTTTGTATTTTGTCTCTTTTCACCAAAATTATATTACATTTCCCCTGTCATTAAAGATTCTCCAACAGCATGATTTTTAATGACTGATGTATTTTATTGTGTGACTGTAGCATTTTATTTATTTTTCTTTTTTCTTCAAGTTAACATGCTTCTGCTCTTGAGCTCTAATTCAATTCTGCCATTGAAAATTTTTGGAAAATTTTGCCAATGATTGCCTTTCTGTATATCTTTGTCTTTAATCTTTTGGTGTATTTCCCCTTTTCAGATAAGATTATAAGAAGGAAACTCATTTGGACAAAGAGTATTAACTTAAATTTCATTGATACGTATTGTGAAATCTTTTTCTGGAAATTTTATACCAGCTTATCTTTCTATGAGTAGTGTGTCAGCATGTCTTTCTCACAGAACTGTCTTTTTTTCTCTCTCTGTCTTATTTTTTAGAATTATCTTTTAATACACTTGATTATTAAGTGTATTTAAAATGTAAATTTTAGGGGCTCAGTGGGTTAAGCCTCTGCCTTTAGCTCAGGTCATGATCCCAGGGTTCTGGGATCGAGCCCTGCGTTGGGCTCTCTGCTCAGCAGGGAACCTGCTTCCCTTCTCCTCTCTCTGCCTGCCTCTCTGCCTACTAGTGATCTATCTCTCTCTAATAAATAAATAAAATCTTAAAAAAAATAAAATGTCAATTTTAAAGACCAGAAATAATATCTCATTGATAGTATAATTTGTATTTAATTGATGACCACTGAAGAAGGATACTTCTCTTTTATTAGGCATTTATAGTCCTGATAATTGTCAGTTCTTTTATGTAATTTTTCTCTGCGGTATTTGTTTTCTTATTAGTTTGAATGGGTTCGTTGCATATTATGGTTTTGACTCTTTGTCTTACTTTTGTGGATATTTTTCCAGTTTGCTCTTCACTTTAAATTCTGTTCACATATTTTTAATGTGTAGAAGTTTCAGAATTTTTTGTCATATGTGAGCTTTTTCTTGATGTTCTTTCATTCTTATGCTTAGAAAATCCTTTTCAAGATAAGATACATATAAGTAGTACTTTTATGATTGTATTTTTAATATTCAATGCTTCAAGTCTATCTTAAATTTATTTTGGCTTATAATGTGTAATGCAGCTCTAAAATTTTTCTTTTTTTCTTTAGTAATTAGCTTCATTATTTATTGACCAATATTTTTTCTCCACTTTTTCCATACACTAAATTCTTCTGAGCACTAGAGTCTAAAGACTGTTCTTGGGGTTTCTGTTGGTCTTTCTGTTGATTTCCTATTGAGTATCACATTGTTATAACTAGATTTTTTTTTTTTCAAAATGAAAATTTTTGAAAGGACATTTTTTTTCTAATGCCTCTAAGTGACCGAGGGGCCACTTAGTTAAAAAGAGGTCTATGTACCTCTTTTTAACTAAGTACTTCTAGTCTAAAAGTGGTGACGTACAGAAACATTTCTCCCTTCTATTCCTGGAAATTAGTCATAAGCAACAAAGACCATAAGAAACAGTGCCACTTGTTGGCCCATCCAGGAGATGGCCGAAATCTTGCAAGACAAACTAGGTGGCAAGCCTTTCCCAAGCAGCAAAGGTTGAGGGAGGTGCGTGCAGGAGGGTGGGAAGGGCTGGGAAAGCTTCTTTTGCAAAGATGAGGGGTGGAGGCAAACTCAGAGGAGTGAGTGGAGCCAGCATCTCTCATTTGCAAGAGAGGTGTGTGGCCTGGGCAGGGGAGCTTTTCTGCACCTTCTTGGCTTCCAAAAAGTAAATGAGGGAGAGCCAAGTAAAAATCACGCTATGAGCCAGATTTGTAGGATGCTGTGGAGCAGGGGGCTCATGGAAAGTCTGCATTGTGATAAGCCCTCCATGGCCTGGGAGGAAAGAGAGGTTAAAGGAAGTTGTACACAGCTCTTGTGTCTTAGCTGAAACACGAATGACTTGACCTTCCCGTCCCTATGTGCGCACTAACCTCTTCCATGGTGAGCCCAGCGAGCACTCACCTTCTGATGAGCAATCAAAAAGGAAACAGCATGGGAAAACTTGTGACCAAGCATTCATCGTGAATAAAACAATTGAATAAAGCCAACACGTGCCCAAAGCGCGTTCAGAAAGCAGTGATACAGGACTTAAAGGAAGATACAGCAAGGTGAGGAGAGGAGAAGAAATGTGATCTGGGCGGGGTTCAGGAAAGAAAAGACAAAAAAAAAAAAATGTGAAGCCATTGCAGAAATAATAGTAAGACAAAAAGGGACACAGGCAGGAAGGTGAGCATAGAGAAGAAAAGAGAATAAGAGAGATGGAATGGAAATAAAGAAGTAAAAAGGAACAGGGAAGAAATGGATGAAGCGGAGTACATAGAGAAGAGATTAAGCAGGTGCATTATTAGAATCTCCTGAAAAGAAGACTAAGCCAGAGGAAGAGAGGAAGAAAGGGGAGAGGTAGCATAAGAATTTTGGTTTCTTCCTTCTAATAGTTTTGTTGGTATACTGCCAGGTGTTTGGAATGAGAATATAAAGATCAAAAACTAGAAGTTATAAGGGAGGGGGCGAGAGGAACAAGGAAGGGAATTTAGGCTATTGTAGTGAATCAGCAGATGTTGTCTAAATGGTATTATTTACAGTTTTAAACTAATAACTAGAACAAAAATACAAACCTTCCCCATGATCCAACAAAGCAAAGCAAACAGATGTGTGGTGAAAGATTTGGGAAAAGCAATTAAAACAAGAAGCGTAACACAAAATAATGCAGCAGACCTATGACCAGGTTTATCTGTCCCATGAGCAGGTGGAAACGGCATGGAGACATCCAGGATGGGAAAAAGAATTTTAGGACCAATTGCAATGTCAAGCCCAGCTGTATTAGATAGGGGACATAAAAAACAAAGTGGTCCAGGGAGGTTGAAGATCAAAATATGCAACAGAGGTATACATAGTCAGAGCCAAACACAAAGCAATCGGGGATCACGGTCTCAGTATGAGAAAAGACTGGATTCAGAGCAGAAAGGAATAAGGGAGCGTGTTTTGATGCTACCCAGTACAGCTCACCACGAAGATAAGTTCTGAATCTTTGCACCAAGTCAGACAGCTCCAGCACTCCTAAAGCAAGAAAACCAGCGGTACCGGGTGACAGAGATTTTCAGTAGTGTTTTCAGGTTAAACTCATCCCTCAGCTCATGACAGAGTAAAGGACAGAAATGAGACTGGGCTAGAAGGGCCCAATTCAAATAACGAGCAAGGTAGGACTAACTGCTAGATGTTGGGCTCCAAGCCCCGAAGACAGAGAATACACCTTTACAGGTGCCCATAAAACATCCATAAAACTGAGAGTTCACGAAGACCTCAAATTCCCCAAAGTAGAAATAACATAGACAAGGAGGATGGGGAAAATAGATGACGGCTGGTAGAGCAAAGGGACCGCCCAGTCTGAAGAGATCCAATTCTGAGAGGACACTGGCCCTCCACCGGGGGGTCCGCCCGTGAGCATCAGCCCTGAATGCAGACGGTGCTCTGAGCCTGGTGTCATGAAGTAGACATCCAGGACAAGCCCAGAAAATGAAGAGCCGGAACAACAGCACAGCTCTTAGCTCAGGTGAAAGAATTCCAAACCAGACTGGAGATATCTAGGAGATAGGACGAACACTTCATAAGGACCTGTCGGGTGGCTGGAGTGCTGAGATGGAAGAGCTCAGTCCTAAAGGAATACATCCATGTTTTCTTCTTCCGGCTTCTGGATTGTCTTTCCTTGTCCCTGTAACCCTTTCCTGGTACTGCCATTCATTTCTTTTCTGTCAGGCTACCTTGGAGGGTCTTGAGGGAGTGGATTTCTATGGTACACTCTGGAGCCCTCTCAGCCCAGAGGTGTCTCTAGCACTCAGGCAGGGGTTCTCTCTTTATAGATAATTTTTTTCTCTTCCTGTATGTCTGTATAAAGAGATTCATGATACGGAATAATGGAGGCTGAGAATCCCAAGACCTGCAGCCAGCAAGCTGGACACCCAGGAGGGCCGATAGTGTAAGTTCAGGCTGAGCCTGAGTCCAAACGCAGGGGAAGAAGTAGACGTCCCAGCTCGAAGACAGTCTGACAGAAAGCAAATTCTTCCTTCCTCAAACTTTTGGGTTCTATTCAGGCCTTCAGTGGATTGGAGGAGACCCACCGACGCTGGGGAGGGCAATCTGCTTTACAGTCTGCTTTCCTCTGTCTACCAATTCCAACGCTCATCTCACAGGAATGCTCTCACAGACACACCCGGGATAGTGTTCAACCAAGTATCCCTGTGGCCCAGCCAAGTTGACACATAAAATTAGTCATCACAGCTACGAAGAGACATAGAAGAATTCCTGAACAAATGGAAAAAAGGAAACGTGATTTTCGTTGGAAGCCTTGATATTTAAAAGATGTCTCTTCTTAAGTTTATTTCTAAAATTAGCATGGTCCCAAAGAAAATACCAGCAGGATTTTTGGGACTTTGATAAGTGGATTCTATGTTTCATATGGCAGAATGCACAAGTTAGAATAGCCAGGGATATTCTGAAAAAGAAGCCCTACCTGGCACTACCACATGTGAATGAACTCAGAGCTGCCCTTCAAGCCACTGTTCTTAAGTTGCTCTTCTCCCTCAGCCTCAAATCTTTGACTACACAACATGTGTCTGCCACAGGACCCTTGCTCAGACTTTTGACTATTGGAATGATGTATGTTGAGCCCGCTTCATTACCTCTTGCCTATTTAATACCTGCTCAGTCATCACTTCTTTAGGGAAGTCATTCCTTCTCATATCTCTGATTGCAAGTCACACTTTCCTTTGTTTGCTCCTTTTTTTTCTTTCTTGCACTCATTTCAGTTTGTAATTATGTAATCATTAGTGTGGTTGTCTGATAAATGCTCTTTTTCTTAGTAGGGTGTAAGCTCAATGCCTGGCCTTCAGTAAGTGTTCAGCAAGTATTTGTTGATGAATCATCTCTAGTCTGTTGGACTTCAAAGGTGATGTAAACCCAGCAACTGTCTTCTAAACTCGGTGATCTCTCTAATGTGGGCCATGTCCCGGCATCCATGGTCATGAGATCTTAATGTGTTGTTGCATCTGAAGATGTAAATGATTTCTGGTAGTGTTCTGCTTTAGAGTGTAACCTTCTAAAATGAAGGGCCGTATCTGACCTGTCTTGTGTGGCTTTTAATATTATGTCCAGTGGATAATACTTTTTCATAAGAAGGAGATATAACATGATAGAATGATTGCATCATTCCCTGAAAAAGGATGCTAGTCATTGGAAGAAATAATCATAGTTATTGAAGAACTTATTTTCCCAATGAATTTTATAAAATGATGTGCCATACAGGGGCATCTGGGAGGCTCAGTTGGTTAAGCATCTGACTCTTGATTGCAGCCGAGGTCATGATCTCAGGGTAGTGAGGTTGAGCCCCGAGTCAGACTCTGTGCGCAGTGTGGAGCCTACTTGAGAGTCTCTCCCTACCTCTCCCTCTGCCCCTTCCCCTGCTTGCACTCTCTGTCTCTCTCAAATAAATAAATACATAAAATCTTTATTTAAAAAAATTTTTTTTAAAAGATTTTATGTATTTATTTGACAGATCACAAGTAGGCAGAGAGGCAAGGGGGGTGGGGTGGGTGAGCAGGTTCCCCCTGAGCAGAGAGCCCGATGCTGGGCTCGATCGCGGGACCCTGAGATCATGACCCGAGCCAAAGTCTGAGGCTTAACCCTCCGAGCCACCCAGGTGTCCCCTACATAAAAGTCTTTAAAGACGTAAAATAAAACGACGTGTCCTACACACTCTACTTCATACCTCTCATAAGTCGCCACAGTCCTTATGTGGCCTGTTTTGGGAAATCTTGCAGTGGTGGTTAGGGGTGGGAAGTCACTTCTGAGTATAAAGTGAGGCGGACCAGGATGTGGTTCTCTCATTAGCTGTCGTTCAACCTTTTATGCGTTCTCCCCAGGGGTACCGACCTACCATCTAATTGGATATGTTGTGATTGGCAAACACGGGCTGTGGTAGGCGCACTGAAGGTTTTGTTTGGCATTTCGCGCATCGAGACACACTAGTCATGACAACACTTGTTGTAAAGTGAAGGGCTTTGAGAGGACTTTTGCATTCTCGAGTATTTCCAGACAGTAGTCTTTGGCGGCTCAGGAGCTGTGGGCAGCCATCAACCAGTTTTACTCGTGTGTCCCCTGAGGCCTCGTAGATAATTCCAGGAAAGCCTGCTTTGTGTGACCTCTCTCATATTCCTTCAAAAATGAATGGCTTTTCTGTGTCTTTCACAAAGACCACAGGCCTTGGAAACTTGACAGAGGTAGGCATAGGTATCTGTCCAGGGTCAGGAATAATTCTTGAAAGAAGCAGGCCTCATGGCATAAGTAACAGAACCAGAGTTCACTGACTCTGACCCACAGGCCAGACCCTTCAAATCTGCTCTGCAGATGTGTTTATTTGGCTCCTATGGTGTTTCTTTTTTAAACATTGAAGTTAGTTGCCAAGTGGCAAAAACTGGGAATTTTTTGCTTCAGAAAGTCTGGATATAGGACTTGTCTTGGAAAATTGGGAAAATTTGGCCCGGCTGGGATCCACGTTTCTGCATTGGCAGCCATCCGTGGATCCACGTTTCTGCATTTCTGCATCTGTTGCCTTGTGGGTGGGACGAGGGCTCCTCTGGCCCTGCCCCACGACCGATCGCTGGTCTCCCAAGTTCATCTGAGTCACCTTCATGAGTCATGATCCCCAGAGAGGCTATGAGATTGAGAATAAATGGTTTAGTGAATAATTAGGAAGGAGACAGCCTTTTGCCTTCAACTCGCACGATCTCTTTGGTAAACAAATGATGCCCTTTATTCAAAAGATGAGGTGAGTTGATCATTTTTGTGGTCGGAAAACGCAAGGACAATGAAATCTGCCTCTTTGCTGTGGACCTTGTCACACTGTGTCTGTTCCGACGGTCCTGTGGGGTCTCGATCTGTTCTGGTCAGAGGTCAAGGAGCATTTGGGTTGGGTGGAAGGAAGCTCTCTAAAGTGGCAAAGGCCAGTTCTTAAATGCCGTCTTGTCAGAGCACGTCACTCCTTCCTAGTCTGCCTCCTGCCTCCTTCAGAGTTTTGAGAGTGAAGTGATATGGACGAAGGCATGTCCTGGGCAGCGTTTTCGAGACCTTGGGGGCTACAGAGAATACTCTGTGTTTAATCTTGCTTTGCACAGCTGCACGGAAAAGGTTGTTTAAAACTCTTCTTTATGTTTTGTCTTTTGGGGAACCCTGTCAGGAAGTTTACAACCGTCCCTTGGAAGTCCCAGTCACTCGGGAGCAGTTAAGCCGCTATCGGAATGTGGCCGAAAACGCTCGAAGCGAACTGGCGGCAACTTTGGTCAAATTTGAATGTGCTCAGTCCGAGGTAAGACTATGCAACTTCGTGACTTAGAAATGGGCCATTTTAGCTTCTTAGCGAGTGAAACAGAGCATAGAGGTGATTGGAAATAGGTTGGGAGGACACAGCTTTACACCTTTTGGCAAAGGTGATGCTCCTTTGGTGTGCCTACTCCCCTTGTAGAGAAAATTCCTGAAAGGTGGCGCACTTGCTGTGATGCAGAGCAAGGTGACATGGGCTGGATCCTACATGTCAGAGGAGCTTCACAGCCTTGAGAAACCTGGGGGCACCTGATGACTTTGGTTGAAGTTGCGTTGGTGTTGGGTCATTTTTAGCATCTCCCTGAATATGTATCTTTAACATGATTTGCTTGCAGTCTGGAGGTCTTAGAAAGGAATTCTGGGTCCCTTCCTAGTGTTAGTTCAGATTGGCTGGGGGAAATTCTAGAACGATGATTGGGGTCCATCTTCCCTCTGGGCTGGATCAGGACTATTGTGGAGTTCCTGAGAGAGTCCCTCTGGATCTACTCTGCTCACAGCTTGGTGGGCTTGAGGGGCCCCGAGCTTGCCTGTGAGGTAACTATCCTTTCACTGGCCAGCCAGGAATCCACTGAGAGGCGATTTGGTACCGTGTGTGTGTGTGTGTGTGCGTGTGTGTGAAAAATTGTGTGCACGTATACTCATAGTTCCAAAGAAGTATACGCATTTATCAAGTTTTCTTATAGGGTGGACCTGACATCTTAATCGGGCCCATATGTTGTACAGTATTTTGATGCCACAGAATTTATAAAAGTTAAAATGTTTCTTTTGTATAAATGTTGTAAGGATTTTCCTTTTCTTCCGTGTTTTCCCCAGACATCTATTATTATTTTTTTATTACTAATATTTTTTTTATTGCCCACAATAAGGATCCTGAAGGCAAGTGGGAGAAATACGGTGACATGTCAACTAGTCTGTATCTACTTGGGAACCAGCTGTGGCTGTGAAATTCAATATCTTAGTTTGTGGGTTTCTTGTTTCATTGTCAGCAGCAGAAAAGCAATGCAGATTTAGGAAATGAGTTACTGTTGAAAATATTTTATTGCTTTTTGTAAAATGCACCACAGAAGTCTCTTGAGTGACACTAATCACCCTAAGACATTGCTCAGTTGGTTTTGAAATAGACAGTATGTGAAGTCCACTGTTTAGTTGTAAGTTCCCATCTGTGATACAGATATAAATGTGAAAAAAAAAGAAAATAAAGTTGGATTAAGTCATCAACGAAAGAGTGAGATTTGAAATTATGGTTTTGGGTTTCTCGAAAGTACTTCACACTTATGCCACTGAAATCCTTTCCCTCCTTTTTACGGATTTGCCACGTTAGCTTCGAGACCTCCGATCCAAGATGCTTTCGAAAGAAGCCTCCTATCAAGAGTTGAAAGCTGAAATGGAGAATTGCAGAGAAAATAATGCTAGAAAATCATCTCTCCTCACCTCCCTGAGAGACAGAGTTCAGGAGTTAGAAGAAGAATCAGCAGCACTTACCACTTCTAAAATTAGAACCGAAATCACAGCTCACACAGCAGTCACGGAGAACCAGGAGTTAAAGAAGAAAGTTGCAGAACTAGATGAGAACTTACAGTAAGGGTATTTCAATATATTTCATGGTTGTTAGTGTTCAAATAGTAGCTCCTGATAGCAGGATATGCCCTTGAAGGTACTGGCGTGGTGTTACCTTATTTGGCCCTGAAACTCAATTTGGAGAAAAAAAAAATCTTGAACCTCAAATATCTTTGGAGTCTTGAAAATTGTTCCCAAGCAAATGCTACCAGGAATCTTAACAAACAAGGCATTGTCCTAAGCGTGTTTAGGTCTGGTTGATTGGGGCTGCAAACGCTCATATGCAGAATTTAGAAGATTTTCTGTAAGTAGAGGTTTAACTAGAGGTGGTGGAATGGCACACAGAGGGAGGTGTTTATTCAGAAGCTAGATGTAAAAATATCCTGGAAGCCCAGACCACCCTGAATACACCTCATTAGCTTTTATTACCCATTTATGCAGAAAAATCACGAAATGTGGGTTTTCCACACTTTGTTCTGGCAAAAGGTAATTCTTGAGACAAAACTTGGAACTAGTTGTTCCAAAAATATACTTTTAAAGTTCTACATGTAATATCTTAAATAACTTTAATAATAAGATACTTTATATTTCTTTTACTTATTCTATCTTAAAAAAAAAAACAAAACCAACACCTCCAGCTCTTGTCCTCTCCTCCTCTCCTTCCCCTAACCCCAGCCTTACAGCAAAACTCCTGTGACCAGTGATCCCACATTGAGGATTAAGTGGTCAGTCTTTATCTCACTTGACTTACCAGTATATCAGGCACAGTTGGTCTCTCTCCTTGAACCACCTTCTTCTTCTGGATGCCAGGACACTACCCATGCCTGCTCTGTATCTTTCCATCCTAGCTGTCCTGCCATAGTCTCTTGTTTTCCCCATCTCATCTCATGGACTTCCAAAGACTGGAGTGCCCTGGCATGCAGTCCTTGAATCTCTTCTGGTTTCTGTCTAAATTCAGTTTCTCGGTGATCTCATGACTTTAAGTATGATCTAAATGCTAGTGATGCCCACATTTCGGTGTCTAGCCTGGATCTTTTCTCAGACCTCAAGAAAGACCCACATATTTTTACCACCTACTGGACATCGTCACATGGAAGTCCAATGGGCATCTCACACTTAACATGACCAAATGGAGCTCGTGCTGTTCCCACAGAATCCTCCTGCTCCTTTCCTCATCTGTAGTGATAATTCCATTCCTCTGGTTCATCAGGTCAACAATCTTGGTCATCATCCTTGGTGCTCTTGCTCTTTCATGCTTTGTGTGTGATCCTTCAACAAGTCCCCTCATCGCTACTTGCAAAATAAATCTACATTTTGACTGCTTCCCATTGTTGCCTTCATTGCTACTAACCTGATTCAAGGGACTACCATCTCTCTCTGGGATGTTTGCAATAGCCTTCGAAGTGATTTTCCCGCTGCTGCCTGTGCCCTTCGCAGCTGGAGTGATCCTGTAAAAACACAAATTAGATCTCATTGGTCCTCTGCCCAGAGGCCTGCAGTGACTTCTCTTTTCTCTCAGGGTAAAGACAAAGGATATTCTATGACCAAGAGGGCTCGTCCTGACCTGATTTTGTTTCCATTCTCTCTTATTCTTTCCATTTCAGCTCACTGGCTCCTATGCTGTCCTTCGAACATAACAGGTGTGTTCCTACCTCAGGACTTTTGCACTTGCTAATCCCATGGCCTGGAAAGCTCTTCCCCCAGATATTGCATGGCTTCCCCTCTGCTCCCTTTAGGTCTTCACTTAGAAGTCGCTTTCTCAGGTCTTCCGTGAGTGACTACATCTAAAATTTCACTCTGCTTCCCCCATATATTTCTTCTCCCCTTCCTGCCTAATTTTTTTTCTCTCCAGCTTTTTCTTTATAACTGTATACATATCACATACATTGATTTTGATTACTGTCCATCTTCCTGACTAGAATGTAGGCTCTGTGAGGGCAAGGATGTTCATCTGTTTTGTTCACTACTGTATCTTTAGTACCTTTAACTGGGCTTGGTACATAGTGAGTATCCAGTAAATATTTACTAAATATTTAAGAAATAAATAATAATTATTATAATTATAATTACATCATAATTATATGTTATCATACCTAATTATAATTATAATATAGTAATATTAATAAGTAATTAAATATTTTAAAATATTTATTATATTTTATTTACTATTATAACATATAAATAAAATAAATAAATATTGAATATTTATTAAATAAATGACTAATACAAATGATGTGTACTGATTGTAAGAAAATTTTTTTAAGATATAGAAAATTGCCAAAAACATTAAAATTACTCAAGAACTTATGATTCTGAAGAAGCTATACTTCAGATTCTGGTGAACAGGTTTTCAGGTAGTTGACATCATATAATGAACCATTTTTTTTTTTTTTGTACTGAATAATATGTTGTAGACATGTATTTTTAAAGATTGACAAACCGTGAGAGACTGTGGACTCTTGAGAAACAAACTGAGGGTTTTGGAAGGGAGGGGGCAGGGGGCTGGGTGAGCCTGGTGGTGGGTATTATGGAGGGCACGTATTGCATGGAGCACTGGGTGTGGCGCATAAGCAATGAATCTTGGAACACTGAAAAAATAAAATTAAAAAAAAAGATTTTACTGATTGATTGATGGATCATGAGCAGGAGAAGGGGCAGAGGGAGAGAGACAGGGAGAGAATCTCAGGTGGTCTCTGGGCTGAGCGTTGAGCCTGATGTGGGGCTTGATCCCATGACCCTGAGATCATGACCTGAGCCAAAATCAAAAGTTGGGCACTTAACCAGCCAAGTGACCCAGGCACCCCTATGTTGTAGATATTTTAAAAAGTCACTCATTGTATCATCTCTAATAGCCCACGTTACCCATTGCCTGAAATACAGTAATTTACTTACCAGTTCTTTTTGTTATTTCTTGCAGGCGCTCAGGTTGGTTTCACTCAAAGAATCATTATAAACCAAGTGTATTCATGTGCTCCTATTTTCACATTTATGTGATCATGTCTTTAGGGTAGGTTCCTAGGACTTTGTTGGGCTCAAGTGAAATGCACATAGAAGCGGGAATTGTTCAGATACACTTGGGATGGAGAAGCAAGATTGAAGTCTTGGACTGAGTAGGTGGAATCATGCACATAAATGAGTCCATCCACAAGATAGCATTAACTGTGCTTTTCATGAGCCAGAGAGACTGAATACATTTTACCTTTTATATGCTGAAAATAAGAACTAACTCAGAGATATATTGATGTTGGTCTTTTATTGTTATACATTTTTTAAATAGAAATATGATATGCTTTTGAGTGTATGCAATTACATGCTTTGTTAATCTTTGAATAGAGTGAAAGAATTTTCAGTAAACACTCAACATGGTAAAAAGGGAAAGCAATAATCATGTTTATTATCTAGGGTACTGAAAAAATGATACCAAATTACTGAAATGATTCTAATTTGGCTTTAAAGTATGTCTATTTTTTTTTTTGATCTCTTAGTCTGTAACATTTAAAGCATTAGAAATAGACCGTGCTATTTCAGCAGACCTATCTGAGATCTAAAATGGAATATTCATAGCAGAGCATAATCAACTGATTTTCCTTGACTGGCCCATTTCAATACTCTTAAAACACTCTGGACATGTGAAAACTGATAACGGTCTTTGCTGGTGATTGAACATCTCTCTCTTTGAACATCCCCTGCCGCTGATATATTTATTATTATAGTTATGCTTGGCCATGACCCGGGGTGTGCCCCAAGTAACACTTACAGATCACTGCATAACGTCTCAAAATAAAGCAAGGGATGATACACTAGAAGAAATATGGCAGCGCTGTCCTACTTCCTTATGAGGACCGAACAGAGACCCATGACTACATATATCCATTGTGATCTAGAGATTTCCTGCCACTTCTGCAGATCCTGAATGGTCAAGGACAAGAGGCAGAGAGTCTGTCTCCTTTGCTGTTACAAGATCTAAGATGCCATGAAGATTTTTGTACATTCTGCCAAGTGTAGGTTCCTGGGTTTGACAGGCAGCCCTTACATGGCTCGCGTGGCAATGATGTGTTCTGTGTCTGGGAAACTGTTGTGATGAAAGAGGTGATTGGATCAGAGAGCTTAAGTTGGGAACTTTGTTTGATGAATGATCTCTTCTGTGGTGTCACAACCTGACTTATGTGTTGTTTGCCCTGTAGAAAGTGTTTAAAGGAAAATGAGGAGAATAAGAATCAAGCCTCGAAGAACTGCAAGAAACATGAGGAATTTCTAGCTCAACTTGGTGACTTCTTAGATCCAGGGAAGAAGAATGAAAAGGCATCAGATGAAGATTTAATTCTAAAGGTGAATGCACATGAAAAAGACAACAAATGTAGCAGTCATTCTGACATGTGCCGTGAATGGAATCACTGTGATTGAGTCCAGGGGTGGCAGGAGAATGGGACAGTAGCCCAAATACAGCATTGCTTGACTGTGTGATCTGGGACAATTTTATCACCTCTCCGAGCTCAATTCCAAAGTCCTTTCTAACATTATTTGGGATTAATTACTATCCAGAAGAGATGGATTGTTTTGTCTTAAATATATTTAGGTTGCCAAATACAATGAATCAGTCATCTTAACAATGTGTTTTTGGGAATTTTTTGTTTTAGTTACAGACAGAAGCATACACACACACGAAACCCACACCCAAACCAGCTTACTGAGTATAAGGTTAAGATTAGTTCTAAAGTACTTTTTAATTTTCCACTGTGAATCAAATAATAACAAGGTTGCCAATAAGGTAGAAATTAGTTATATTCAATGAATAATTCACTCAGCACATAGTGATTCATTAGGGTACCTGACGGTGTTGGAGCTCTCACCATATCTTTGCTCATTTCACACCTTTTGTATCCTTGCTTCCTGACAGATCTCCTTGCAGCCAATCTTTTTTATTAAAATTAAAATTTATTAAAAGGTGTAATTGACATGCAACATCACATTAGTTTCAGGGGTATAGTGTAATGATTTGACCTGGTATACACTGTGAAATGATCCCCATAGTAAGTCTGGTCACCATCTGTCACCATGAAGAGTTATAAAAAATTTATTTATTTTTTCTCGAGAGGAACACTTTCAAGATGTACTCTCCTGGCAACTTAGAAATGTGTCCTAGGATTGTAGTCACCATGCTGCACACCACATCTCCATCACCTGTTCATTTCCCAGCTGGAAGTCTGTACCCCCCATCCTCCTCCCCACTGGCAACAACCACTCTGTTGTCCATATTCATGTGCTTTTTTTTTTTTTTTTTCCTTTGGCTCATCTGGTTTTTAGATTCCACATACAAATGAAAGCATGGAGTATTTGTCTTTTGACTTATTTCATTTAGCATAATACTCCAATACCCTGTTGTCACAAATGGCAAAGATTCATTCTCTCTCTCTTTTTGTTTTGAGGGGTGGACAGAGGGAGAGGGAGGGAGAGAATCTTAAGCAGATTCCATGTCCAGCATGGAGGCAAATGTGGGGCTCCATCTTATGACCCTGAGATCATGATCTGAGCCAAAATCAAGAGTCAGATGCTTAACTGACTGAGCAACCCGGGTGCCCCATTTCAGTCTCTTATGTAACTGAGTAGTGTTCAAGGTTTATACACACACACACATATGTATATAATTTTACATATATATATGAATATACATCTGTATTTATAAATTTATATCTTTTTTCATCTATTGATGGGCCCTTAGGTGGTTTCCATAGCTTGGTTATTGTAAATAATGCTGCAGGGAATATATGGGTGCACAAAACTTTTCTTTTTCTTTTATTTATTCGTTAGAGGGAGCACGAGTAGGGGGAGAAGCAGAGGGAGGGGGACAAGTAGACTCCTCACTGAGCGTGGAGCCTGATGTGGGACTTCATCTCATGACTCTGATCATGACCTAAGCGGAAATCAAGAGTTGGATGTTTAATGGACCGAGTCACCCAGGCGCCCGCATATATCTTTTCTAAATAGTGTTTTTATTTTCTTGGGATAAATGCTCAGAAGTGGAATTGCTGGATCATATGGTAATTATATTTTTAATGTTTTGAGGAGCCTCCATACTATTTTCTACGGTGGATGTACCAGTTTACATTCCCACCCACAGTGCACAAGGCTTCCTCTTTCTCCATATCCTCTCCAATAGTTACTTTGGAACTTTTTGATATTAGCCATTCTGACAGATTTGTAAACTGGAACCTCATGTGGTTTTGGTTTGTGTTTCCTGGATGATGTTGAACAACTTTTCATGTGTTGGTTTGCCATCTGTATGTCATCTTTGGAAAGACGGCTATTCAGGTCCTCTGCCCATTTTTTTATTTGATTTTATTTATTAGAGAGAGAAGGAGAGAGTGGTTGTGTACACGCATGCGAGCAGGGGGAAGAGGCAGATGGAGAAGGAGAGGCAGACTCTCTGCTGAGCAGGGAGTGTGAAGCAGAACTCGATCCCAGGACCCTGAGATCATGACCTGAGCTGAAGGCAGAACCTTAACTGACTGAGCCACCCAGGCGTCCCTGCCCACTTTTTTAAATTGGATTTTTTACTTATATGAGTTCTTTATTTATTTTAGGTATTAACCCCTTGTCAGGGACATGATTTGCACATATTTTCTTCCCATTCAGTGTGTTGCCTTTTCATCTTTTTGATGGTTTTCTTGGCCATGCAGAAGCTTTTCAGTTTGATAGAGTCTCACTTGTTATTTTTTTATTTTATTTTTTTGCTTTTGTTGGCTTTGCTTTTGGAGTCAGGTCCAAAAAAAAACCCCCAAAAAACAAAAAACCAAAAACAGTGTTGCTGATGTCAAGGAGCTAACTGCCTATATTTTCTTACAGGAATTTTATGGTTTCAGGTCTTATAGTCAAGTCTTTAATCCACGTTGTGTTCATTTTTGTGTGTGCTATAAGATAATAGTCTAGTTTATGGCTTATGGCTGCCCAGTTTTCTCAGTATCACTTATTGAAGAGATTATCCTTTCTGTATTATATATTGTGTCTCCTTTGTTGTAAATTAATTGACCATGTATATGTGTGGGTTTATTTCTGATCTCTCTGTTCCATTGTGTTGACATATGTGTCTGTTTTTATGTTGTTACCATACTGTTTTGATGACTGTAGCTCTGTAATATCATTTGGAATCAGGCAACATGATCCCTCCCATTTTGTTCTTCTTTCCCAAGATTGTTTTGTTTATTGAGACTCTTTTGTGATTCTGTCCAAACATTATCATTGGTCTATGTTTCTGAAGAATGCCATTGGGATTTTGATAGGATTGTGTCGAATCTGTAGATTGCTTTGACTTATATGGACATTTGACAATATTAACTCTCCCAATCCATGAGCACAGAATATCTTTCCATTTATTTGTGTCTTCTTCAATTTCTTTCATTAATCCGGGCAGCCATTCTTAAAGGCTACATCTCAGAATTTTATTAGTAAGCTTCTCAGCTATACTTCCTACAAGCTGCAAAATCATTTCAGTTAACTTCAGGAAGCATTCTACTTCACTGACAGGTTCTGATAGCTCAGGCCTGATAGTCCCGAGGGTTCTAGATGCTTCTCCTCCACTTCCCTGTTGCACACGTGGACCAGCAGCCTGTCTGTCAAAGTCCACAGGGCAGTGTAGTTTGGGAGATTGTTTTTAAAGCCAAATGATGGGGGAAAGAAAAGAGAATGGAGAACCTTCTTTCATGACACCCTACCCCTCATCAGAAATGAGCTCCAGGTGCTAATCTGGAAGTTGATACTGTATTAATTATGCCTTATTGTCTTCTGTATTTTGAATGCTGTGACATTTGGGGTCTTGCTGACCCAGGAGAGACTGACTCAGCGGGTTAGCCAATTTCTCCTAAATGACCCTCTGGGGAGCATAGCTTTCACATGCAAACCAGTCGCTCCCACACCCCAGCCATTTTTTCTGTCAGGCTCTGGGCCACTGTCCACCTTCCCAGATCACCACAGGGCTAGGTACCACACAGCCCTTACACTCCTCAGATTACTCTAACTAGCCAGTCCTGAGCCTGCTTACTTTGCCTTGCTCACTTCATCCTGTGAAAACCATGACAAAGACTCTTACCTCTGTTTTCCTTTGCTGTCCTTGTCTCCTGACTGAACTGGTGCTTCCCTCCGTGGCCTCACGTGGCACAGTGTGCCCCTTCTTCTTGACAACTGTGAGTAACAAATTATTTTGCAGTGGCAGCTCTCTCCAGATCTGTTCACTTCCACATACCTGAATAACAAAAGAAACTATATTTTAAAACAGATACTAGGATTCTAGGGCTTTAGCATCTCAAATTTAAAGAAAAAAAATCACTGGTCCAGGGGAGAAAGGCTGCTGTCTTGATCAACACTCACTAGGTGGTCCCCTGGGAAGTGGAACAAAATCACTCCTTCAATTTTCAAAACCACTTCCTCCCTTTCACAGCTCTCCCAACCACACGTGCACTCCCCACTCCTCCAAGAAACCAAGGAGGTGTTCCTCAGGACTTACCGGGCATTCATCCATTTCACAGGTATTTAGTGAGTGACTACTATAGGCTAGACACGGTTCTGGGAGCTGGTGGTGCTGCAGTGAATGAGATAAGACTGAATCTGCTCTTCTAGAAATTTTGTTATTGTAAGATAAAGATAATGAGGAAATAAACAAGTATCCAATATTATCTCATGTAATAAAGGGGAAGAAACACCAATGAGGACGTGGGGATAGAGAGTGAGGCAGGTTAGAGGTGTGGCAGGCTAGTTTACGTGGACTGGCCGAGGAGGGCACCTCTGAGAGAGGAACTTTTTACTCTTTTAAAATTATTTTCCAAAATTTCAGTTCAATTAATTAACATATATTAGTTTCAGAGGTAGAGTTCAGTGATTCATCAGTTTTATCTAACACTTAGTGCTTATTACATCATGTGCCCTCCTTAATGTCCGTCACCCAGTTACACCAACCCCACCCCCCTCCCTCCAGCAACCCTGCTTGTTTCCTCTGATTAAGAGTCTTCTGTGGTTTATCTCCCTCTCTGATTTCGTCTTATTTTGTTTTTCCCCTCCGCCCCCCATGATCCTCTTTTCTTAAATTCCACATACGAGTGAGATTGTATGATACTTACTTTTCTCTGATTGGCTTATTTCCCTTAGCATAATACCCTCTGGTTCCATCCTTGTTGTTGCAAATGGCGAGATTCCACTTTTTGAAGGCTGCATAGTATTCCATTGTGTGCATATACACACACCCCCCATCTTCATCCATTCATCTGTTGATGGACCTCTGGGCTCTTTCCATAGTTTGCCACTGTGGACATTGCTGCTAGAAACATTGGGGTACTGGTGACCCTTCGGATAGTTACATTTGTATCTTTGGGGTAGATCCCCAGTAGTGTAATGGCTGGGTCGTAGGGCAGCTCTAATTTCAACTCGCTGAGGGATCTCCACACTCTTTTCCAGAGTGGCTGCTCCAGCTTACATTCTAAGGTGGATCCTTTTGAAAGATATTGGGGACTGAGCATACACATATGCAGAAAAGTTTTCAGGAGGGTGGGAACGGCCCTGAACTGGGAGCTGGGTGCCATGTTGGCCAAGTGCTGAGGTTGAAAGATATGCCGCTTCCCCAGGGCCTCGTAACAGATACTGACTCTGTAATGTGGGGTCTCAGCTCTTCCTGTAGGCGTCCTCATGGCCTTCTAGCCTGAGCTGTCTGCAGGGCTGGTTCCCCAGGCTAAGGAGCGTGTCTGATTTCATTTTCCCTCCTTGTAAATCTTATAAATCTTTTTCATCCTTTCTGCTGACAGCCTAAATGCACAACATAGAGAGTGAAAAGCTCTGCTAATCCCAATGATAGCCACTGTTTGAGCATGTTATTCAGGATTTTTCTATGCTTATATTAACTAGGAGGATTTTCTTTTTAAAAAGAAAGTCCTGCTTTCTTCTCTGTGCCCCCCCACCCCGCCAGGTAGCCCCTCGCATGCCATTGGCGCCAGCAGACGTGGGCAGAATAGAAGTCCTTCGCTCCCTCCCCTGCTGTAATCTCTGTGGAACATCACCTTTCCTCGATTATTTAAGCCAGGGGCTTGCTGATGCCTGCTCTGTCGGGAGGCATTTGGCAAGACTCTCAGCAGCGCTGCCCTGAAGCTATCTTTTGATTAATTTTAATTTGATCACTGGGTCTGCCCGTAACAACAGAGTTTAGAGGCTGCTTTTGAAAATGTGTTCTTTTGAGTGGATGGAGGGATAGTACTTTCCCGGGTCTCGTGTGATCATGCAGTCAGCGGGGTATGGAGATCAGAGTTGCTTACAGGAAGCCGAACGAAATTGTTAAATTTTTATCAGCTAGCTGTAACTGCTTTCTCTTCAGCTTAGAGAGCTGTGCGAGGAAAACGCATTCGTGAAAGGACAGATTGTTACTCTTGAAGAGACTATAAATGTCCATGAGATGGAAGCAAAAGCTAGCAGAGAAACCATCATGAGGCTAGTTTCTGAAGTAAACAGAGAGCAGAGAAAAGCTGCCTCCTGCACCGAGGAAAGGGACAAGCTGAACCAGGTACAGTATGTGAAGTGTGTATGTGCATCTGCGGTCATGTTTATGAAGCGGAAATTGAGAGCCAGATGTGGGTGAGCACACCGCCATGACCGACCACAGCTTCCAAGGCTGCCGTCAGCAGGAGGGCTGGGGGCAGTGTGGGACTCGGCGACCCGAACAGGCCCTTGGATACTTAGCTTTTTCCTAATTAGGAAACACACACACACACACACACACACACACACACACACACACCCCATATTTAAAGGTAGAGTCTGTAGACAACTATGTTCTCCTTTAGTTAGCCTCTAAGGATTTTGAAGACTCAAACATTAACCTTTTTTGAACAAATAGGTAATGCATCCACCAGATACAAAATTCCAAATAGACATAAAGGCATGCGGTGGGAAAAAAAAAAGGTATATGGTGAAAATCTTCCCCACCCCAACCCCTTCTGCCAGCCACCCAGTTGTTGTCCTCAGAGGCAACCTCTGTTAACAGTTATTTTTTTATACCTTTCTAGAAATGTTCTATGATGTGTATACTTACTCTTTTTAAAATTTAATATTAATACGAATGGCAGTGTGCTCTGCATTATATTTTCCCTTTCATTTAAATACAAAATGGTAATATACCACACACTATTATAAGCAAGACTGCTATGAATAATCTGATATTATTTGTCATGCTTGAGAATGTATCAGTGAGACAAAACCCTAGAATATATACACTTGCAGGGTCAAAGGAGGTGGGGGTTACTTAGAAGAGACTGTCAGGGGCTCCTGGGTGGCTCAATTGGTTAAGCATCTGCCTTTGGCTCAGGTCATGATCCCAGGGTCCTAGGATCGAGCCCCACATTGGGCTCCCTGCTCAGTGGGGAGTCTGCTTCTCCCTTTCCCGCTCCCCCTGCTTGTGCTCTCTCCCTCTGTCAAATAAGTAAATAAAATCTTAAAAAATTAAAAAGGAGACTGTCAAAGGGAAGTGCCTTAATACTAGACCTTTAATTGTACAATGAATTGCTTGATCTTTTCAAATTACCCAAAGCTGTGTTTGAGCATGGCAATTAATCCTATATGTTTTTTCAGCTATATAATTTTTCAGCTATATTTTTATATTCTTGTGACAAAGAAACTAATTATGGGATTAATAATAATGGTGAATTTTCAAAAGTGAAAGCGAGCCAGTGCAATCAGTTAACAAAATACACAGGAGACAAGTAGTTAAGGAGATGTAGTTCAAAATCAGATAATGACTGGACTGGATTCAGGCTCAATGTTTTTGGCGAGGACATTTCAAAGTTTAAGTTGTAGATGTCATACAATAGGCACGTTATGCTGGATTGTTCCTTGTTGCTGACACTAAGTTTGCCCATCTCTTTAGCGTAACGGGACTTTTTTTTTCCTTCTTCAGTTGAGTAAGGTATCCCTGGGCCGATTATTTCTGATAATTGGCAGGTTATTTCTGTTCCCCATTGACTTTACTGAGTGATGTTATCATCACTGGTTCTTGTCTGGATTAATTTACACCATGGGGGGGGCAAAAAGGTAATGTTCAATTTTCACCATTCCTTCTGCCTATTAGCTGGCATTCTTCCGTAAAGAAAAGCTTTTTTTTTTTTTTTTTTCTTTTCAGTTCTGTGGACACATGGATTTGTATTTACTCACTGTGTCACCATTGATTACTTTGTGTGTGTGTGTGTGTGCTCCAAATTCACTATGTTGGCCCAGGAGCAGCCCCTCTGGGATGGTCTCTGTGACCTTATAACCTGCCTCTGGTCTTTTAATTCTTCCTTGCTTTTTCTGATGGAAGACATGGCATTGAGGGTCACTTAGAATTTTCAGACTACTGAACTAAAATCGACCTCTTCTGTAGGGATCGTTGGTGCCTTTTCCTGGAGAATGGTGCTTACAACCACGATTTAGGCTCTCGATGCGCTCACTCCTATTGGGTTGTCGTTTCTTTTGGTGGACTGAGCAAGAAATACATTTTTAGTAATAAACTCTTAGTGGTATTTTTAATTAAAAGTGATAGAGCTTTCTTATTATCTTTGTGTTTTATATTAGTATCTTCTGAATCTTAATCATAATATCTACTCTTTTGCTTTGTTTTACCATATACATAAAAGTATTTCAGAATTATGCCTTTAATATTTTACCTACCACTAAGCCTTCTGAGTGAAGTGTCAGGCTCTCAGATTTTTTACATGAATCCTATCAATAATCATTTCTATAATAGTCACCGTTTATCGATCACTTACTGTTAGCCCAGTCATTGTGCTAGGCGTGCTCTGCTCAAGTTCACATAGCTCTTAAGTGGCAAAGCTCGGATTTGAACCCTGCTTATGGCATTATTTTGCTATCATCAGTAATCCCTTCCCATGTGTGGAATGCATCACAGCTATATCCTATATATCTGTCTGGTGCCAAGTTATTTGACAGTGAGACAATAGCAGTAAGTAGCTATGCACATTTCCCCAGTGAATGAATAACTTGAATTCGATTACAAATAGTAATTGTTAAAATATCAAGCCTTGAAAACTAGGCAGAAGTTAATACTTATGTATAAGAATACATTTCTGAAGATGAGCAGTAGGAGATGAAAATGTGCTTTAGAGCACATTTACATAAACCAACTTATTTCTCATATGTTTTTACTTGTAAATGATGCAGCATTGTTCAGGCTTGGAAGCACATTCATTTTGGGATGTAGTTCCTGCCAAAATAATAAAAACTGTAAAAAAAACGTGCACTAAAAAACTTGAGGTCTGGGGCGCCTGGGTGGCTCAGTGGTTTAAAGCCTCTGCCTTCGGCTCAGGTCATGATCCCAGGGTCCTGGGATCGAGCCCCGCATCGGGCTCTTTGCGCTGCATGGGGCCTGCTTCCTCCTCTCTCTCTGCCTGCCTCTCTGCCTGCTTGTGATCTCTGTCTGTCAAATAAATAAATAAAATCTTTAAAAAAAAAAAAAACTTGAGGTCTTTAATAAAGTGCTCGTTCATAGGATTATGACTCCAAAGATTTACTACTGAAAAATACTGTCAAGTGGTTTTTACTGACACATTAATGGGCCTCCGGAAGCATCTTCAAAATGCTTTCTAAAGCTCTGTTTTTGAGGTAGGAAACTTACTTTATTAGGGAAGCCCAGAATGACTACGGAAGTAGTAATATTTGCAGGCTGGGGTTGCTGTTTTTACGAAACTCAGCTTTTCGCTTTTTCTTAATTACTCTATTTACTTTATGAAAATCTCCCCAATAAAAAACCAGGTGATTTGTTATATGTAAGGAAAATATATTATTTGAAAATCTTGAGTAGTTAATATTGAAGTATGTTTTAACAACTCTCAAAGGTTGGCACTTTTTCTTTCTGTCATTTTGAAATAATCCAGGGTTCCAAAGAGTAGGCACTTACCCTCCGCAAGCCACACATGCATTTCCCATAGGCCGTACAAGTTCAGATCAGATCAGAAACTAAACTTAAGGGATTTTAAACAGCTTCTTTTCCTTCATGCTGCTGACATTTCCTTTGATTCTGGTAGCTAGAGTCAAAGCTAAGAAAGAATATTGGTTTTGGAGTCAGGCAGGTCTGGTTTGGAAGGATGTCCGTTCTGCTTTTTTGGTTTGTTAGCATGAAGTAGCAAACGGAAGAGAAACTAGCATGAGACAGTTCTCAGGGAGTGGAGTGGTCAAGAGGCTAGGCTCTCCAGTTTTTATCTGGGCTCCAGAGTCATTTGGCTATGTGATCTGAGGTATATGGCCTTACCTCTTGGAACCTCAGTTTCTTGTCTGTTAAACAGAGAAATAATTAAGGATCCATTTCTTTTCTTTCTTTCTTTTAAATTTTATTGAGCAATTACTCTTTTTTTTTTTTTTTAAGATTTTATTTATTTATTTATTTGACAGAGAGAGACCGAAGTAGGCAGAGAGGCAGGCAGAGAGAGAGAGGGCAAAGCAGGCTTGCTGATGAGCAGAAAGCCCGATGTGGGGCTTGATCCCAGGACCCTGGGATCATGACCTGAGCCGAAAGCAGAGGCTTTAACCCACTGAGCCACCCAGGCACCCCTAAGGATCCATTTCTTAAAATTATTCTTAGGACTGGATTACATAATATATACGAAGTACTCAGGACATGCCCATCACTTAATTGATGCTCAGTGTTTTTATTTCCTTTTCCTAATTATTTATATTTGCCCAGGGATCCAAAGAAACAAAATTATTTTCAGGGTATAGGCATATGGAAATAAGTTCCTGGAATTGAGGACTTACTAGGATAAATTACTAAAGAAATTGAAGATCTCTTTATAATCTTAGAATCATGATGTTGGAAGTGACCTTAGAGCCTTTTAGAATCTAGATCATGTAACCCTCTATGTGAAATCAGAATCATCTTTAAAATGTCACTGTTGGGCGCCTGGGTGGCTCAGTTGGTTAAGCAACTGCCTTTGGCTCGGGTCGCGATCCCGGAGTCCTGGGATCGAGTCCCACATCAGGCTCCCAAATCCATGGGGAGTCTGCTTCTCCCTCTGACCTCCCCTCTCATGCTGTCTCACTGTGTCTCTCTCTGTCAAATAAATAAATAAAATCTTTTTAAAAAATGTCACTGTCTAGCTAGTTTTCCAGCCTTCACTTGAACTCTTCCAGAGACAGGGAACTCAGTACTGAGCAAGGAGATTCATATTCTCTGTAGAGTTCTTTAAAAAACAAAAAGGATTTATTAGAGAGAAAGAATACAGGTGGGAGGGGCAGAGGGAGAGGGAGAGAGAATCCCAAGGAGACTCTGTGTTGGTGAGGAGCCCAGATGCAGGCCTTGATCCCACAACCATGACATCATGACCTGAGCCAAAATCAAGATTCGGCCACTCAACCAACTGCATCACCCAGGCTCTCTCTGTATCGTTCCAATTTTTTGACAGTTCTTCATTATAGCAAGTCAGGATCAGAATCCCCATAATTTACATCCTCATCCTGGCTCTATCTTAATGAAACTTCATAGAATAAACTGAAATCTCTTTCTTATGGCTAACCTTAAAGCATTTGAAGACACTTATGGATTTCTACGTCTTTTCTTTTGGCTAAACAGCCTGTACCTCTCAAACTTTGAGCCTTCTTTCATATCATCTGTGAGGCTGGGAGAGTCCTGGCCTTTGGGTGAAGATTTAAAATGAAAATAAGCACTAAAATAATATCTGTTCATAAGACTCTGAAGTGAAATTTAAAACCTTCTCTCCTTCTACTTCTAGCTTCTCGGGGCATTCCAGTTTTAGCTTCTGGTACTTACCATTGAGACTTTAAAGGAATACACTTCTATTCCTGATTCACCAACGTGAGATCATATTTTTAGAATTTTTGCCACAATGCAGAAGAATTTAATGCTTTTTAATTTTTACCTCCCTCTCTCTACTTCCCAGTTTTATTATTGTATTTACATTGTCAAGGTTTCTAATATTTACATTCTGTTCTATAACTATAATTAAGCCTTCTGTGCTTTGCTTTTAAATCTGTTCTATACATTCAAAATAAATTAGAACATTTTATTTATTTATTTATTTATTTATTTTTAAAAAAAATATATATTATTTATTTATTTTTAAGATTTTATTTATTTATTTGACAGACAGAGATCACAAGTAGGCAGAGAGGCAGAGAGAGAGGAGGAAGCAGGCTATCCGCAGAGTGGAGAGCCCGATATGGGGCTCGAGCCCACGACCCTGGGGTCATGCCTGAGCCAAAGGCAGCGGCTTTAACCCACTGGGCCACCCAGGCGCCCCTAGAACAACATTTTAAATAAAACAGTTACATAAATATTTGTATTTCAGGTTTAATGCTAGCATGTGATGCTGAACCCATTCCATTTTGACAATGTCCCTCTTAGCATCTCCAGCTGGGAACTGTCCATGGTCCTCGAGGCACAATCTGACCAGCTCAGGGCGGAGTGGTAGCAGTTCTCTGGTGAAGCCCAGGAACACACTGGCCCCACAGGCAGCTAAATTTATTGTCAACTTGGGTTTTCAATAATGAGATTTTCAGACTTATGCTGAATTCTTATTATTTTCCAAGGCTAATGATGTCAGTGGGACAACCTAAGTGGTGTGTGTGTTTCTGTGTGTGTGTTCTTACCACTAGTGACTCGGCACTGGACCAGAATTTCCCGGATGTTTTCATAGTTGTCTCTGTTCTGTCCTATCTTCCTTCCATTTCTAGCCCCCCAGCTATAGGCCTCTTCTCTAGAGATGATCAGAACTGGCAGTTGCTTTTGCTTATTTCTAGAGAGATGCTCTTTTTATGTAGGTACAAGTGGCACGAGACATATGGTCAGGCACCTTACTTTTCTCACTGGCTGTATCTTGGAGAGTCTTCCATATCAGTACATAAAAAATATCCTTAGTTCTTTTTATGAGCGACATATGTTCTACGGTACAGATGTGTTGTATTTATTTAGCTGGCCACATATCAGTAAATATTTGTGTAGTACCTAATCTTTTGCTATACTGTAATGGAATAAGTTAAAAATTAAAAAAAAATTTTAAAGGTTTTATTTATTTATTTGCTAGAGAAAGAGAGAAAGCACAAGCAGGAGAAGTAGCAAAGCAGAGGGAGAGTGAGAAGCAGGCTCTCTGCTGAGCAGGGAGCCTGATTCGGGACTCGATTCTAGGGCCCTAGGATTATGACCTGAGCCGAAGGCAGACACTTAACTGACTGAGGCACCCAGGCATCCCCACATTTTTTTAAAAATTAAAATAAAATAAAACTGGGTTTTATATAATACCCAGTGCTCATTACATCACATGCCCTCCTTAATGTCCATCACCCGGTTACCCCATCCTCCAGTCCCCTTCCCCTCCAGCAATCCTAGTTTGTTTCCCATGATTAAGACTCTCTTATGGTTTGTCCCCCTCTCTGGTTTCATCCTGTTTTATTTTTCCCTCTCTTCCCCTATGAGCCTCTGTTTTGTTCCTTAAATTCCTCATATGAGTGAAGTCACATTATAATTGCTTTTCTGTGATTGACTTATTTTACTTACCCTCTAGTTGTAGTGGAATAACTTTGTACATATGTCCTTTTCCATATTTAGTAATCTACCCTACAGGTCTGTTCTGAGGACTGGAATTGCAGGACCACAGGCTATATGCATATTCTGTTTTGTTAAGTGTTTATACCAGAATTATACCTATCCACGCTCCCACCAGCAATGTATAAGAGTACCTGTTCAGGGAGAATTTCCGAGTTTATTTGTTAATTTTAAGTGCACTAGGTAAAAGTAATCAACTGGTTTTTCATTTTATGTAATTCATCTAGGGTTGGATGAATTAAACTCAAGCCAGAGGTTCTCCACCCAAATAATAACTAGCCATGGATTTTTATTTATTTATTTATTTATTTAAAATTTTTTTAAAATATTTATTTATTTGTTAGAGAGAGAGAGCAAGCACAGGCAGACAGAGTGGCAGGCAGAGGCAGAGGGAGATGGAGAAGCAGGCTCCCTGCCGAGCAAGGAGCCCGATGTGGGACTCGATCCCAGGACGCTGGGATCATGACCTGAGCCGAAGGCAGCTGCTTAACCAACTGAGCCACCCAGGTGTCCCAGCCATGGATTTTTGAGAGGCAGTTTGATCTCATGCATGTCCAAATTTATATAATAGTTAGCAACATTAAAATAGGAAACAATTGCATTTTAAAACTTTTGAATCGCTTCATCATTTAATGAATTAATGATGATTAATGCATTAATTATTCTCATTAATTAATGAGAATTAATACAGACATGCATTTGATTGGGAATAGGTTGAATACCTTAATCATATTATTTACAACTGCTTTTGTTAAAAGTGGTTGTGAAGGGGTCATTCCTCATTTCTTGCATTGGTAGGACAAACGAAAAGTTCACAGTTTTGTTAAATAACTCATCCCTATCACTGTCTCTCTAGTAGCTGTCCTCTTTTGCAAAATGATTTCCTCTGTGGAGGTCAGCCCTGAATTTGCTCAGAGGGAGCAACTCGTCTCTTGTTCTGTGTGTCAGTGTGGTCTGACAGCGGTCCCCAGGACCTGGCCAGTGATACTGATGTCACATTACTTGAGCGTATCCTTGAGGTAGCCATGCAACCAGATTCCACTTCAGGGCTGTTTCTGTGAGCTCTACGGTAATTGCATTTGTAGTCTGAGGACGTCTGTTTCCAGCAGATCCCCGAAGTGCTTCTAAACCCTGAAGCACTTAATCAGAGCCCTGAGGGAGGGGCCGTCCCTAAGGCCTTGCCCCTGGCTCCCCAGGGCTGCGCTTCATGTGAGAAACAACATGGACTTCATGGGGCAGAAACGTGCCCAGAAATGAAATCTGGCCTGCTGCCGTGTGCCACTGGATTCTATGACCACAAATTGAGTTTTCTGATTTTTACCAGTCATAAAGGTCTGTGCTCTGAATTTGTTGGGAACTGTTTGGGCTCTTGTGTTGAAAGCAGGGAGACAAGGGTCTGATATTGGGGATGGAAAAAAATCCCTCAGAGCTGGAATATTTTTGCTGTGTTCATTGGTCTCCTGGTGTAAGCCATCAGTTGGTTAGCACACTCCATACTGACAGTAAGTCTGTGGTACTCAAGAATCTGATATATTTTTTTGTGTGTATTTTGAGGACCTTTCTTATGTGGTTAAAAATATCACTCTCTGGGTCATGGAAATTCCCCTCTTTTACATTAGGGTTTTCTTTCCATATAAAAGTTAACATAGAAAATTCTAGAAGGTTTTAGAGCTTGAAGGGGATTAGAATTCATTTTTTTCTCTGCGTCACTGAATTTGGGACTGTCAGTTTTCTAACCACATGTTAGATGGTCCGTTCTTTCCTTTCTTTCTTTCTCTCTTTCTTTCTTTTTTAATTTGTCAGAGAGAGTGAGCACAGGCAGATAGAGGGGCAGGCAGAGGCAGAGGGAGAAGCAGGCTCCCTGCTGAGCAAGGAGCCCCATGTGGGACTAGATCCCAGGATGCTGGGATCATGACCTGAGCTGAAGGCAGCCGCTTAACCAACTGAGCCACCAGGCGTCCCTAGATGGTCATTTCTAAGTAAAGTAGGAGCCTTATTTATTATCATCAGTGGTGATACTGGTTATCCAAATTGAGTGGCTTTTGTATTTCTTTTTTTTTTTTTTAAAGATTTTATTTATTTATTTGACAGATACAATGAGAGAAGGAACACAAGCAGGGGGAATGGAAGAGGGAGAAGCAGGCTTACTGCTGAGCAGGCAGCCAGATGTGGGGCTTGATCCCAGGACCTGGGAACATGCCCTGAGCTGAAGGTAGACACTTAACAACTGAGCCACCCAGGCACCCCTATTGTATTACTCTCTGAAGAGAAATCTGTAAAGTATTAAAATACTGTATTTGTGATAAAGTGTCCTTGACTCTACCGTAAGGGCCATAATTTAATTAGCAGCAGTGGGGCTTCTCCACAAAGAGGACCAGTATCGAAAGGGACCGGGCAAGCGAACCTGTTGCCAGGACCTTGAGACCAAAGCATTTCACAAAATAGGTCCCACGATTAGTTTAGCCATTCCTTTTCTGAAAAGGTCAGAATTCTCTAACTACTTAGCCAACTCAGTAACTTTTTATTTCAAGCTTATGCCAGGGACTTACTTGATTAAAAAAAAAATCACCAGAAGAAAAAAAAAGAAAGATTTTTTTTTTTTTTAATAAAAATAAAGACATAGCGGGGCGCCTGGGTGGCTCAGTGGGTTAAAGCCTCTGCCTTCGGCTCAGGTCATGATCTCAGGGTCCTGGGATCGAGCCCCGCATCGGGCTCTCTACTCGGCAGGGAGCCTGCTTCCTCCTCTCTCTCTCAGCCTGCCTCTCTACCTACCTGTGATCTTTGTCTGTCAAATAAATAAATAAAATCTTAAAAAAAAAAAAAGACATAGCAATTCAAGGAACATCTTTCTTGTCTTCAAGCTGTTGGTGGAGATAAATTCCTTTTAAAGTCTAATTCCAGGGGGAAAGGGTTAAGTGCATTTTAACTGGCAGCCTGAAATGTTACTGGCCTGTTTAGGCATAGAATCTGTTAATTGAAGATAATGTTTCTTTTTTGTTGCTTTTGACCCTAACATACTATTTGTAATAAATAACAATTTTTTTCTCCAGTTAACTAGGCTGTAATATTGTAGCAGTGCTGGTTAACAAGTTGCTTGTTTTTATCTGATGTGAATTCATGTATTTTAGAAATCCATGTCAACAAGTTTTTTTTAAAGTCACTTTTAAAGATGTCCCTTTTAGGGGCGCCTGGGTGGCTCAGTGGATTAAAGCCTTTGCCTTCGGCTCAGATCATGATCTCAGGATCCTGGGATCGAGCCCCGTGTCGGGCTCCCTGCTCAGCGGGAGGCCTGCTTCCTCCTCTCTCTCTCTCTCTGCCTGCCTCTCTGCCTACTGTGATCTCTCTCTGTCAAATAAATAAATAAAATCCTTAAAAAAAAAAAAGATGTCCCTTATATGCCACTTTGGACCCTTCTAGATTATAGTAAATAGAAGTAAGTGCGCCGGTATGCCCTTCACTTATTTTTGTGAACCTATGCCCTTCACTTATGCCCTTATGCCTTCACTTATTTTTGTGAACCTAACCATATACATTATATTCTTTCAAATTACTGTTCTCAGTGTGGTACTTTATTTCCCTCTACTTTTAATCCTCCTGCCCACCGAGTGGCTGGAGAGTTCGGTCTGTCTTCAGGTTCTATCCACGTTATGAGACAAGGAGATACACAGTAAATGAATGTTAAAAGAAAGTTCTGATGATCTCTTATGCAGTGATGTTTCTGTGAAAACACTACCCTGTTATTTAGAATAGTATTAGGAGGTATCTTCTTTTTTAAATTTTTAATTTTAGTTTTTTAAATTAATTAATTATTCATTTATTTGACAAAGATCACAAGTAGGCAGAGAGGCAGGCAGCGACAGAGAGGAAGGGAAGCAGGCTCCCTGCTGAGCAGAGAGCCCGATGCGAGGCTCGATCCCAGGACCCTGGGATCATGACCTGAGCAGAAGGCAGAGGCTTTATCCCACTGAGCCCCCCAGGCACCCCCAAGGAGGCATCTTTATTCAGACAATTTTTAGTGCATGGGACTTGTAGGTAAGACTCTGAACGTTTACTGTTATTCAGAGTCAATTTCCATGTATGTCAGACTTTAGAACAGATAATTAATTCTGTAAATTTTTCTGCATTTTGCTTCCACCACCATTTTAGCCAGCAGTTTGTTTTTATTAGCTCTTTCTCAAGGTCCACACAGAAAAGGCTTATAGGTGTCTCCTTTTTCTCCTAGCTCTGGCTCTATATCCCTTCTCTTTCTTAGGCACCTCCGTTTACCTGACATCGCCTTTACAAATCAGTAACTTCAGGGAGAGGCGGTGGGGAACTTACGGTTAAACAGGGAACGTGATGAATTCATCCTCACTCCATGAAGTCTGCAAGTAAGGGAAATAAAAAGCAAATGCAGGTGTCCCTCAGTGGCCACTCAGGTTCTCGTCTTCACTGTCTGTAATTGTTTCAGGACTTGCTCCAGGCTGTAGAGACCAAAGAAATCCTTGAAAGGGAAGTCAGGATCCTCCAAGAAAGGCTGTTGGCTGGCCAGCGGGTCTGGGATGATTCGAAGCAGGAGCTGAGCCTCTTGAAGAAAAGCTCCCGAGAGTTGGAGAAGAGACTAGAGACCAGTCTGGACGCGGCTGCAGCCTCTCGAAGCCAGTGCTCCTCATTCAGGGAGAAAGTTGCAGCCCTGCTTCGAGGCAGCTGGGGCCCGATGGGGCCCACGGAGGATGCCGTTTTGGAAAGGATCCGAGAAATGACCCGTCAGGAAGAGAGCAGGGAAAGGGTGAGTGGGAGGTGGCCGCTTGTAAGATTCTTGAGGACAGTCATTTGCTGGGTCCTTCCAATGTGGTTTTTATCACTTTCAATGATATATCATACTTTGGGAGCCTGGAGAGTCACTTCAGTGACCACTGACCACGATGTGGATTCTGGAGTCACAGCTGCCCGTGCTCAATCCCATCCCTGCTGTGTACTCGCTCAGTCCAGGTGTGACACTGGCGCGCTCCTAAGACGGCAGCCTCTGAGATGCTGTTTTCTCATCCTCCGGACAGGGAAGGCTCCGGGGCCGCACCCTCCCTCCCCTGAGCCGGCCCCCCTGCCCCGGGGTCCGTTGTGTTTTTGAATTCAGAATTTTTTGGAGTTTCGAAAGGTAAAGTAGTAACACAGAAAGGTATTGGAGAGAGCGCACTTACACATTCCTCCTCACTGGGTTCTGGGGCAGCAGCCCATGTTCACGGTTCTGCAGCAAAACCCGCGGCAGCTCCATCCCACGGAGCGCACCAGGACCGGGAGGAGCTCCGTGGGGCTCCAGGGTAGCGTTTGCTGCCCAGTCCGGTCCCGGCAAGCTTTATCATAAGCAAGTGAATTAGGGGAAAAAAGCTGTCAGTTTTCAGATGCTTTTGGGTTTTGGAATTGCAGACAGGTTTCCTAGACCTGGGAGAGTATCTGCTTCATAAGGTTATTGTTTGTTGGAAGCATTGAATGAAAGAGAATTGTTATGAATTCCTTAACACACTTCCTGGCCAATCCTGATGGCAAATATTAACTCTTGGTGCCCCTGCTTCTCTTCCTCTCTGTCCTCCTCTTCATAATGGTGCCTGAGCAGTCTTTTAAGGGACTTATTTAAAATAAGGAGAAAGATGTTTAAATTCACACATCTGATTGAAGATTGTTTGATTTTCTTGTCTCGTTTATATTATTAAAATTCTCCTTTACTGCACAGTCGAGTTCAGCCTGACTATGTTGAAATCCCCATCAAATCCAAATTATTGAAGTCCTAGTTAATGAGGTTTTAAAGTAAATAATATCCACATTCTAGGTAGAATTCCATGGTGATCTATTTCTTCCATGAGTTCAGGTTGGTCCGAGGCAGAAGTTGTATTTTTCCCTCTTTGGATGTTTCTAATCTATCCCAAGCCATCACTAACTTGAGTTCAGATTGCATTTGACAATTTCCTTTAATGATTAAACACTTTCAGTTCCTTTTAAAAATTCTCCAAAATTCAGGGTGCCTGGGTGGCACAGTTGGTTAAGTGCCCGCCTCTTGGTTTCAGCTCAGGTCGTGATCTCAGGGTCGTGAGATCAAGCTTTGGAGTGGGACTCCCCAGTCAGCGTGGAGTCTGCTTTAGGGTCTTTTTCCCTCTTCCTCTGCTCCCTTCCCCCAGCTCTCTCTCTCTCTCTCTTTCAAATAAATAAATCAATCTTAAAAAAAATTCTCCAGAATTCATGTGTGTTCTTAGGAGCAACCCAAGTGACCCCTTTGTCCAAGTGTAGGATTGTCTTTGTGGATATAAAATGTCCATCCTGTGATATGTGCAGGTCTCTGAGAGTAACTCTATATTTCTCGTGATTGGTACTGGATTGGAGAAGAGAATTATCTCCAGGACCGAGAAATACTTCAGTCAATTATTTACCTTGACTTGAGGTCGATCTAATTCAATAGCTAATGTTTTTTTGCCATTTTGTTTTATGGCTTCCCTCTTCTGTGTTCCCAAATGTTTTCCTCAAACTATTTTAATTCAGCATGTGAAACATGGCACGAAACTGTCAGCATGCTGTATATGTTTATTTTCTAAAGCAAAATGTTATAAATTGGTTAAGCTGGCTATGCCTCCCCCCCCCCCCCCAAATCAGAATGATTCAGTCTTTTTAGTGCCTTTGTCTGCCTCTTCTACCCTGTAATTTTTTTCAATAGCTGTTCCCACTATTTAAAAGCCTGAAATCAAGCATATAGCTCGGGTCTTGTGTGACTCATCTTCGAGTAAAATTAGGAGAAAATGGATTTCATATATTGTCTTAGAAATGTTTCTGAAGAATGGGAGATTTACAAATTGATGAATCTGTTTGTTGAGGAGGCTGTGCTCCCTGCCAGCTGCCTTGGTTAAACACACACCCAGCAGTTGAGTAATAACCCACGGGAAGGCCCAAGGGTGGGTTCAAGCTGGGCCTGGCAAATTCACCGTTTCAGATCGACTCCTACTTTCTGAACCTCGCTTTTCTTGTTTACTTTGTTGCTGCTCCTTTTGACTCTCCCGTGTTTGTAATTATCGGTAGAATTCAGGACACCACCCACACTTTTTCAGTAAGTCACTTCTGTTTGTTCCTTGCTTTTCTGCTTATAGTAAAACTGAATTCTCTTTTTTCAGAGTGTTACCAGATCTTGGAGTAGGGTTTCTCGGTCGTGGCACCATTGACGTTTCTGGCTGGATAACCCTTTGTCATGGGTCCGTTCTGCACACTGTGGTGTTGAGCAGCTTCTCTGGCTTCTGCCCACTAGGTATCAGTCGCACCATGTCCCCCCTCAATCTGTGACAACCAAAGATGTCTCCAGACAAACGTCCCTGGAGGGTAAGAGTACCCCCAATTGGAAACCGCGCTCTTAGAGGAGTGCCCTACTGTTGGCTTCCTAGGAATTCTAAATGAGCGTAGATGTTATTTAGCCTTGAAATTTCAGTACCCTTGTAGCAGGTGTTTTTGAGATAATGATGTTCTTGCACAATGACAGAAAGTTGCAACATTTTCAGATTTTGGTGTGGAATTTCGAGGCAAACATTTTTCTCTTCCTTTTGGATGTTTCCTAACTGGCTAACCATCTGCATGAGAAATGATTATGTACAGAGAGAACATGATCGTGATTGATTCCTGTGTCATTTTCCAAGTTAAAGACAGTTCCTACAAGCCCACAGACTCTTATCTAGACAGCTCTTTTTTGTTCTTAGGCACACATAAGGCTTTATTTCCTCCAGTGGAGTGTTTCTTGGTCCAGTGACTCTGTGGGAGTCGTGGGGATCAGGACCTGAGCTGAAGGGAGATGCTTAACTGACTGAACTACCTCGGTGCCCCAAATTATTTCAATTTTGCAAGAGTGGTACTAAGTGTTATGTAAATATTTCATTTTTTTTTCTTTTTCTCTTCTTAAACAAGCCATCAAAACAGATTTATCACCCCAAACTTGGTTATTTTTTATTGAATTCAATGTTCCATGAAAACTACATTTGGTAGAATCAATTTGAGTATCCTCGGAGTGTACCTGGTGTGTTTGGTAAACTGATGTTCTTGACTAAGGGAATATCAGGACAAAGGGAAACTTCAGGAAGGGATGGGCAGGTTAGGGGTGTGTGAAGGGAACGGGGGCCTTTATGGAGAAACTGTGATTTCTTTCTGTAGGAGAGGAAGTAGCAACCAGATTCTCCTGCCTTCTTGTACGTAGAGTTGCTGTATGAAATTTGACCTCTCGGGACGCCTGGGTGGCTCAGTTGGTTAAGCAGCTGCCTTCGGCTCAGGTCATGATCCCAGCGTCCTGGGATCGAGTCCCACATCGGGCTCCTTGCTCGGCAAGGAGCCTCCTTCTCCCTCTGCCTCTGCCTGTGCTTGCTTGCTCTCTCTCCCTCTCTCTCTGTCGAATAAATGAATAAAGTCTTTAAAAAAAAAAAGAAATTTGACCTCTCAAAGGCTAAAATGATAACATCACTGCTTAAGTATGCAGCACAGAGGCAACATCACCAGAGTCTGGTACATAAGTAATCAATATTCCATGGAAAATCGAAAAAAAAAGCTTGAAAAAAAATCTTTTTGTGCTTGAATTCCTGATAAATTTCCTATCAAAACGAACTCACTGTATAATCTTTAATTCACTCTATCTGGATAGATATCTGGTGGAAGGGTTTCTCCAGACAAGGACATTTAAAGAGGTCTAATAGTACTTTGAACTTTTTTTTTTGTTCTAGCTGAACTTTGAAACCCCTAAATTAGTGGCAGTTTTAAGGGTAAGTCAGTATGATCCATAAATATTTCTCGAGGAACCTGTTTAAGGAATTATATAAAAATTAAAAATACCAATAGAAATATTTTATTAGATAATGAATGCAGATTTATTTCCAGGAGAGGCAAAGACTGCCATCAAATTATATGTTTTTTAATTTAATTTTTACAAAGAATCTGGAAGTTGGTGTTATAAATAGTTATGTTGCTCTGGCTGAGCACTGGATTTTAACACTTTGTTGCATCAAAAACAAGGCTTAGCCTTGTCTGTTTCTTTGTTTCCAGATGGTCTCCCAGCTTGAAGCCCGAATATCTGAGCTTGTGGAACAGTTGGGAAATGAATCTGGGTTTCACCAGAAAGCTCTACAGAGAGCCCAGAAAGCAGAAAACAAGCTGGAAACTCTTCAGGGCCAGCTAACACAGCTGGAGGGAGAGCTGGTTTCTGGAGATGTTTTGCGAGATCACTTGAATTTTGAGAGACAAAAAGTAATAACCCGACGGTATATCCATGGGTAGAAACATCTGTTGCAGTGTAAAATTTTAACCTGAAAATATTCCGAATTTTACAGCACTTCAGTAGAATGGTTGTGTCTGAGTAATGAGGAAATGTCAGAGAACAACAGATATGGTTTTGGGGGGAGGTCTTCCTATTTTTGGGGGGCTTTCATCAGTCAAATTAACCCAGGGAAACGCATCAGCTATCTGTTGAATGCCTATTCTATATGAGATCCTGAAGAATTGAGGGCTGAGGTACGAATGACCCATAGTTCTTGATCATAAAAGAGATCATAAAATGATCTCATCATTCAGTAAAGGAGGCCGACATTCTGGTAATTTGCTGTGACGCCGAAGCTGTGTGTGTTGTAAGACATGGACTGATGAAATGCTGTAGGGACTCAATGAAGGGAATGATAACTTCTGGATAAAAGGAGGATATTTACAGGAAAGAAAATAATGCAGTTCAGCCTTGGAGCAGAAGTCAGATTTTAGTGGAGAGAAGGAGCAGATCCTGTAGGGCTACGAGGTTGAGCGGAGGCGTGAGAGCTTGTAGGTGCATCGTGAGGTCAGAGTACAGCGTGATGGTACCTGCCTGGCTGCAAGATGGCGCCCTGGCTGGGGTTGTGACAGGAGAGAAGACTGGAGTGGTTTGGATACGAAGGTTCTTTATCTCTGCTCTGTAGAATACGGAGTGTAGTAAGTGACTTTGAGTGTTGCTATGTTTTAGAAAGAGGATATGATGTCACCGTGAAGCTGAAGTTACAGTACGGACAGTCTTGGAAATGCTAATGGTGCTACCCGGTGGGGGAGAAGGGGGGTGGAGTGAGGGGAGGAGGGGCCCCACTTCTGGTGGAGTGATGGAGAACAGAGGCCAGTTTGTGCTGGCCTGAGGGGTGAGTGGGGAGGGAAGCCTAGAGATGTAGAAACAGATTCTTAAGAAGTCTGGTGACCAGGGAAGAAGAGACAGCAGGAGGACCAAAGAAAGGTTTTATTGGATGGAATGGGAAGGCACATGTTTGTGGGTCCCAGGAGTGTGCAGGAGAAGAAAAAGACAAATGGAGTTGGAATTTGGCACAAAGACACTCTTCAGTTACAAAATCTGTACCTTGGAGACTCATTCATTGTCATGTTTCTGTACTTAAACAAGCTGAGGAAGCATCGTGCCTGCACTGAGGGTTGGCCAGGCAAAGACGCATAAGGGGTCTGTGGGAAATCCTAGTCTGAGTGGATGGCACAGGTCAACCAGGACACCATCATGAATTAATGGAGATAGGTGTAAAATTCAACAGGAACTTGGGCAAACTCCCTATTTCTGTGTGTGAGGAAAGGAGCCCTCTTCACACAGGAAGTAGCATTCATGAGAGGCTTTGAAGAATGAGTAAGAATTTGTCAGGCAGAAGAGGTGGGGAAGGGACTCAGGGTACAGGGAACAGCAGGAGGGAGAAGGAACAGAGGTTTACCAGACGGCTCAGGAGACCAGTGAGGCACGGGGAGACTGAACATGGTGTATGGTGAGGCCAGAGGCATGAGGAGGCTCTAGAAGCACGTAGGAGTAATTGGGATACACAAGGTTAATTTCCCAAGGCTTTATCCTATACGTAATGGGACACCATGGGTTTTTGAATAAAAGAAAGTAAAAGAAAGAAAGAGTTTCGAGGGTCTGAAAACAGACCGGCTCTGAGGTTCTGGAGACCAAAGGCAGAGTGCCCAGCTGAAGGATTCTTAGAATAGTGTAGAATAGAAGCTAATAAATATGTGGACCAAATAGTGTTTGTTTTTTTAAAAGATTTTATTTATTTATCTGACAGAGATCACAAGTAGGCAGAGAGGCAGGCAGAGAGAGAGAGGAGGAAGCAGGCTCCCCGCTGACCAGAGAGCCCAATGCGGGGCTCGATCCCAGGACCCTGGGATCATGACCTGAGCCAAAGGCAGAGGCTGAACCCACTGAGCCACCCAGGCACAAATAGTGGTTTTATGCAGGAAGGGGTAGATTGGAGATATTGGGATGGGTGAAGGGTATCTGAAAAATGTGTGTTGGTTGAAATTTTGAATTTGAAAGGATGTGTTGTACCTGAATAGAATATGTTCCATTGGAAGAAGTCTGACTGTTGGACTGTCCACGTAGATGTCCCACGTACACCTGGCACTAAACCTATTCCAAATGGAAATGATCACCTCTCCACAGATTTGCCCCCTCCTGCCTCAGGGATGGTGAGGTCATCTGCCTCCAGGTGCCTGAGCCAAAAGTCCTAGAGTCATCCTTAATGCTTCTCTCTTTTTAAGCAAGTCCTAAACACTACAGATTCCATCTCCTTAATGTATCTCAAATACCCCCCGCCCCCAACTCTGTATTTGGTGGCGGTGCTTTAACTCGGAGCATTGTGATCATTTGCATGGATTCCAGAAACAACCTTCTCATGGCTCCCCACTGCTTCTGGGGACGTCTTAATAAGAAGTATGCCTAATCTTGCCTCTCTCCATCTAACTGGCCAAGGGCTCTCTGTGGCCTTCAGGCTCAGCTACAGATTCCTTCTCGCCTTGGCTGAGCATTCTGTGACCTGACCAGGTCCCCCACTCCAGGCTTCCCATCACCTGCCATCTTTCCAACCGATGGTGGCAAACTCAAGGTCTCCAGGGACCAACAGGGCCCTTCAAGGGTGTGTGGGGATTGAGTCCAAAGATATCCACATTTAAATTTGTTAAAAAAGGGACGCCTGGGTGGCTCAGTTGGTTAAGCGACTGCCTTCGGCTCAGGTCAGGATCCCAGCATCCTGGGATCGAGTCCCACATCGGGCTCCTTGCTCAGCGGGGAGCCTGCTTCTCCCTCTGCCTCTGCCTGCCACTCTGTCTGCCTGTGCTCGCTCTCTCTCTCTCTCTCTAACAAATAAATAAATAAATAAATAAATAAATAAATAAATAAAATCTTTAATAATAAATAAATAAATAAATAAATTTGTTAAAAAAAAAAAAAGAGGGCCCCCTTGGCATCTCATATTGCACATCTCCTCCATCTGGTAGTAGCTGTCCCTTGAAGAATTGGCTCCAGTATCACATCCTCTGGGAGTCCCTTAGAGACTTAGTTCTCCATCGTGTAACACATGCCCGTGTCTGTTCCAGCACTTAGTGACTAGATTGCCTTAGGTAGTTGTTGGTTTTTTTTTTCAGATTTATTTATTTATTTGAGAGCGAGCATGTGTGCAGGTAGAGGGGCAGAGGGAGAGGGAGAGAGAGTCAGCGTGGAGCCCATCATGGGACTTGAGCTCACCACCCTGAGATCACCACCACCTGAGCTGAAACCAAGAGTTGGACGCTTAACTGACTGAGCCACCCAGGCACCCCCCCATCCCATCTTCAATTTTTAATTCCTCTTCTCCAGTCAACTCCACGCTTCTTGAGGCTGGGGGGGAAATTCTTTTTTTCTTTTTTCTGGGTTTCTCCAGAACTTAAGGAAGAGTTAAATAAATAGCATTTAAATTATGAAGAAACATAATAAAAGACAATAATTTAAGTAGATTGATGTCTCTTCCCCCCTTTTTAAAAATCATTGTAGTGACTCATTAATTTTCATTGAGACTGAAGAGCCAAAAGAACTCTCAGTTATGAAAGTGAATTATGTAAACAGATTCCATCCTGCTGACTATTCCACAGATAACCACCCACATCACGCACATCCTAGCGAGGGGGTTGAGTGTATAAACCGGAAAAGCTAAGTTGTAGAGTTGAGATTTAGATAGAGGTAATCAACGCTCATGCCGCATAGAAGGTAGCAAGGCTAATCTGTGATTCCAAGAAACAAGCTGTACAGTAAATCCTTCTGGCAATCCCTGTCTGAGGCGTAGCCAGGATCCTTGATATGGGCACTAATTCTGTGTGGTGTTGGCTTGGTCGTCTTCAACCTTTTTTCCTGGTAGAGATCCTTGCACGCTAAGTGGATGGGTCACATGTAGACATAGCAAGAGAGGCTTTATACCTCCGCACGAAAGGTACTGATTCTATTTTACTTATAAAACGAACAATAGCAGTTATTTTCTTTTCATTCACACACGTTAGAAATGAGTAATCCCGGGGGCGCCTGGTGGCTCAGTCTGTCAAGCATCCACCTCTTGATTTCAGCTTAGGTCATGATCCCAGGGTCGTGAGCTGGAGACCCGTGTTGGGCTGCACACTGGGCGTGCAGTCTGTGTAGGTTTCTCTCTCTCCCTCTGCTCCTCCCCCCCAACTCGTGCACACACACACACTCTCTCTGTCTCTCTCTCAAAAAAAAGTAATTCCAAGGGGAGAGCTGACACAACATTAAAAAGTGACAAATTGATGAAGTGATCTTATAGCACAACAAAGTAACCCATGGTCCTGTAACACAGCCAATAAGCAATATTTTGCCTTGACTGTGCCTCCCAAAGAAGAGATAAAATCTTAGATATGCCATTCAGCAAAATTTGAAAATACTCACAATTTCATCTTGATGACTCAAAGTGTAGACAGTTCTGGGCTTCACGTTGGCATGCTTCAGTCCTCAGGAAATTATACTTATTTAAATATATAATTGCCTCAAAGATGCCAGATAGATGAGGACTTATTGCAATGAGAAGCAAGTTTCAAAGAGAGAATCCAAATCATGAAGTGATGGTACAGAAAACTCATTGATTAGTTCACTCACTCAGCGAGCACTTAGGAAGTATTACTCTGGCTGGGATGGCTGGAAACCACAGAAATCAAATGGAAGATACAAAAAATACTAATTTGCAGTTTGTTTCCCTCTCCGATTTACTCCAATTCACTTTTCCTTTCCTTCTCCTAATGTCCTCCATGTTTGTTTTGGAGGGGAGGAGGGTGGGGGGATTGGTGAGCCTGGTGGTGGGTATTAAGGAGGGCACATATCACGTGGGCACTGGGTGTGGTGCATAAACAATGACTCTTGGAACACTGAAAAAGTAAAATTAAAAAAAATTACTGATTAGAATGGATACTTGCATCCCTATGTTTATAGCAACATTATCAACAATATGGAACAAAAATTATGGGAAGAGCCCAAATGTCCATTGACTGATGAATGGATAAAGAGAATGTGGTGTGTGTGTGTAATAATATTACTCAGCCATAAAAAGAGTGAAATCTTGCCATTTCCAATGACATGGTTAGAGCTAGAGTGTGCTATGCTAAGCGAAATAAGTCAGTCGGAGAAAGACAAATACCAAATTATTTCACTTGTATGTGGAATTTAAGAAATAAAATAATAGGTGAACATAAGAGGGAGAAAAGAGAGAGAAACCGTAGAGCAGACTCCTAATTATAGAGAACAAACAGGGTTCCTGGAGGAGAGGTGGCTGGGGGTTGGGCTAGATGGGTGATGGGTATTAGGGATGGCACTTATTTGTGATGAGCACTGGGTGTTGTATGTAAGTGTCGAATCTAAATGTAGAAGGTAAATTCTGCTCCTGAAACCAATGTTACACTCTATGTTAACTAACTAGAATTTAAATAAAAACTTGGAAGACGGGAAAAGGAAATCAAGTGGCGGAAGATCCTAGAACAGTTTTGTGACGCTAACCTGTTCGAATATGAACCTTGACTTCCTTGATACAGCTCTATTTTACCACGTTATTCCCTAAAGTATACTACATTAAAAACTCTTAAAGACATGTTGTGTGTGTGTGTGTGTGTGTGTGTGTGTGTGTATGTAGAATTTTAACTTAAAGAAGCAAAAGCATTGTCCAAGTGTATTTGTATGGAGAGCTTTGATTATGGAGTGATCAGAGTGGTAACTGTTGTCATTTTTTTTTTTTTCACATTTGAAGGCAGGGCCCACTTAGGTGGGAAAAATTGCCATGGAAAGTGAGTAGATCCCAGGTGCTGGATTAAGCTGGAAGGGGCATCGTGGTAGCAACAAGCAGCCAAAACAAAGACATGTGGATGTAGTCTGGACGGTGCCAGATTGGTCATACGCTGGAGTGAAGAAAAGTGTCTAATGTTAGGTTGGACATCAAGAGTCAAGTGAATTTGGACACGAAGCAGGACATGGAACTGGCAGGGTGGCACAGAAATTCATTACCAGGCTCTGGGGTCCCGGGCTGGGCTACAGACTGGGTTTAATGGGACCTCTCTATAAGCTTGGGCTATGGTGAGATCACTTGTTAACTTTGTTTTTGTGTCTCAATTTCATTTTTGTTCTTGGGTTTAGTATCTTAAATTTCTGGATCAACTCTCAGAAAAAATGAAACTGGACCAGATGGCTGCTGAACTTGGCTTTGACATGCGTCTGGATGTAGTTTTAGCTCGCACGGAGCAGCTGGTCCGTCTCGAGAGTAATGCAGTCATTGAAAACAAGACTATTGCCTGCAATTTACAGAGAAAGGTAGGGGATATTGAAACTTTCTGGTGTTGAGAGAAGGAATTGTGGAGAGACATAAATATTGAAAAACAATATCCTCCTTCCTATTTGCGACTGTAGTTAGGAAACATACAAATACATATTTAGAATTTGAGTCTCTGTTATAAGTCTGAAGGATGGTAAGTATATCAGCTATGGTGATGTGTGACCATGAGTAATAGAGACCACAAATAAAAGTGACTTAAATGACAAGAAGTGTCATAAATTTCTGGAGGTTGGCATCTCAGGGTAAGTGTGGCAGGTCTGCTCTGTAAAGTTTTCAAGGAGCCCAGCTGATTTCAGTCCATTAATCTCCCATTCCTGGGGTGGTCCACATCCTGATGGTTCATAATGGTACTGAGCATCATCGTGTCTGTGTTCCAGACAGATGTTTAGAGAAGAAAGGGATGAAGAAGAGGGATGCAATAGAGCATGTGTGAGCAGTCTTTTGATGGAGGCTTCTAGAATTTTCTATGTGAACTTGTATTTATATCTCGATGTTCTGATGGCTGAAACTAGCTGCAAAGGAAGCTGGAAGCTGTAGTCTTTACTCTGGGTAGCCACTTGCCTCGCTGAGAAACTTTCTATTCTTAAGAGAGATGAGGAGAGCTGGGGAACATGTGACAGTCTCCAACTGGATAAATACTCTTGCATTGGATAGTAAAGTGAAGAGAAAAGCTAATTTTTCACTCATTCAAAAGAAGAGTTAGAAACAGCTTAGATGAAATAAATGAGTGGATGAAAGGATAAAAATATAATTGCTATATAATTATTTGCATTGGTGAAAGAGAGCAAAACACAGATGTGTTCTTGTAATAGTTCTTAGGAGAAAATTCTGTGATGGAATTATAGTGTACAGGCTGTGTAATGAGTCACATCTTGAATCTCAGTTTGGTTCCACCAAGCTATGTGACCTTAGACAAATTACATAGCTCTTCCTGTTTCCGCACATTTAAGATAGGCATAATATCTTCCTCATGAGACTGTTCATTTTTAATAAAATACATGTTTAAACTCTTGGCTTATAGACTGTACCTATTCACATTTGACCTTTCTCCATTTACTAGATTTTTAGGAGTGTTTTATTTTAAAAAAGCAGTAACCCTATTATCATTGGAGACATTGAAATGAGCTACTGTTCTTTGAGTTCTCCTAGAAAATTGATTTCTTCCCCAGTATCCAACACCATTCCTTTTTAAGTATTGTATAATCATTAAAATAACCAGTCTACAGAACTTAGCACTGTAATTTTGCAGTAGAGTGGATTGGACATGAAGAAGTTCAAAGAAGGAAATTTGGTTAGAGAATATGAAAAGGGCCTTGTTAAGGATGGATCTGGTATGGACCATACTGTCATAGTTAGACAAGATGTACAAGCCTGCGTTTTAGTCCGCCCTTCACATCTCTGAACACTTCACAAGTGTGGGGTATATAATTAGGGAAAATGCGACAGTCTTCGGCTCTAACATTCTAGAATTCTAAATGATTCTGATGTCCAGTGCATGCAACAGATGAAAGAGGTTTCACTAAATGTGACATTTGACACCTAGGAGGACTTTTCTCCCCCTTAGGGTCCATAATCTTTTTCTAAAAACAACTGTAATTTCCTTCATCAAGTTTGACTGTGAGTGGTAAGGGCTGTTTGAAGAACTTGTTCTCTGCTTGGTTTGTGGATGGTGTAGGCAAGGTACATAATAAAGATGCCAATGAACCCAAACCTTCTTAAGTCCCTTCTATTTCAATGATTTTAAACATGTAAACCAAGCTTTCTTTAAACTCTCCCTCATATAGCTTACTTTAAAAATATACCAACTCTCGGGTGTCTGGGTGGCTCAGTGGGTTAAGCCTCTGCCTTTGGCTCAGATCGTGATCCCAGGGTCCTGGGATCGAGCCCTGCATCGGGCTCTCTGCTCAGCAGGGAGCCTGCTTCCCTCTCTCTCTCTCTGCCTGTCTCTCTGCCTACTTGTGATCTCTCTCTGTCAGATAAATAAATAAAATCTTAAAAAAATATATACCAACTCTCATGTTTGGTGTCACTCAGTCTGGTTCTAAAGGGTTGAAATTACTCAGTCTAGGTTTGGGGCATTAACCTGCACTCTGGCTTCTTTTAGAAAAGGCCAGTGTAAGTATAGTTGGCTTGGGGTGGTGGAGAGGATTTTGTCTCTCTACCATATTCTGGTCTTGATAAGCCCATTTTAGTCATTTTAAAAGTAATTTTAGGTGCCTATTGTGCTGTACATAATGTTGGAGGGAATCAGATGTTGAAAGCCTACTTCCCTCTGTGTCTTCTGTGGCTCCTTTGTCTCATCCTTTGCAGCTACACAATTATTCTTGGAAAAATAGGAATGAAAAATGCAACCAGGGAAAGGAATCCAATAACCTTTTGGGCAGTTTACAAATGAGTCTTATTGAAGTACAGATAAAGAGCAACATGGTCCGAGTGATTCATTTTTGTTTACTGATCGCCCAATGATTATTATTATTATTTTTTGAAATCCCTGTTTGTACCAAATCAGCTCAGGACTCAGAAAGAAAGGCTGGAGAGCAAAGAGCTACATCTGAGCCTTCTGCGGCAGAAGGTGGCCCAGCTGGAGGAGGAGAAGCAGGTGCGCTCGGCCTTGGCCGTGGAGAGGGACGAGGCCAATCTTACTCTAAGAAAGTTGCAGAAGAAGGTGGAGAGGCTGCAGAAGGAGCTGAGTGTGTGTCGAGAAGCGAACACGGAGCTCAGAGCCAAGCTGGCTGACACCAGTGAGCTCAAGGCAAGTGCTCAGCTTGGTTCCTTTGTTGCTTTTTGCAAGTTCCCATTTTTAATTTCTGTGGAGGAGTGCAAGTCTTACAACAGACGCAGCAGAACAGAAACAGGGTCAAAAGTGTCCTCTGATTTTCTAGAGTCCTGGGGGAAATGCAAAAGCTGCACAGACTGGCATAGTAGATCAGCACAGCATCTCTTCGATAGTTGGAACGAGACTGTGGTGGCTGCGTGAAAAGTCCATCAGAAAAGGGTGGTACCAGCCGAGGGGATGAAGAGGCCATGTCCTGGGATGAGCACTAAGATGTGGAAGTGTGGAGCCATGGTGTCGTACCTCTGAAAGAACTAGAACACCGTCTATTAACTATCCTGGAATTGAAAGAAAAGAAAGGGGTCGTGTGAAGTACAGAAAATAGAAGCATTTCTTCCAAGGGTGGGTGACTGGTACTTGGGATCCTGTAGGGAGTGATCGCATAGGAATTCTCTTAGGAAGAAACCAGCAAATGATCCCAGCTCTTCACTGGGAAGAGTCAGGCAGGCAACTGGTGTCTCATGAAGTGAGGAAGGTACCCAGATCAGGGCAGTGTGCTTCCTGGACTTGAAGCATTCCCCTTCTAATCACTACAGAGAAGAAAGGAATTAAAACGTAAACAAATTTAATCAAAATCTTTAGATGTCCTGTGTGTGTGTGTGTGTATGTGTGCCCCTGGAAAGTATATGTAACTTCACAGACACAAACCACTTTTGGCAGATACGCGTGTTGAGAATACAGATGGGCATAACGTCCTGGCTCTGCAGATAGCGCTCTAGACTGGACTTCTGGAATGTTTCTGAATCTGGAAACAGACCAGGAGGGAAAAGGAACTTGGCATTAAGCTAGCACATGTGGCGGGGACAGTATTTTAGGAAGTATTTCCTATTGTATTTTTTTCTTCTGAGTCATTAGCTCTTTTCCCCTGAAACCCTTTTGAATTGAGGCTTATTTCCCTAGAGGGAAAAAAAAGGGCAGACACAGGCCAGGGGAGGGAACATATTTAAAAATAAGGAAAGCAGGAAGCAAGGGAAAGCATCTGATGGGGTGCAAAATGTGTGGAGAAAATATCAAGTATCTTCTACAACCCTTCACACCTTGAGACTGATCTTGGGGGGGTGTTGGGGTAGGGGGGTCAGCAAGCCACTGCTCCCGCCCTGGCTGGAAGGGGCTGCAGGGGGAGCTGAGGCAGCATCTGTGTTGTAAAGCCAGGTGTTCAAATGTCCTGTGGTGGACACAATGTGTTTCTAGTTGGCATATGACAGGGCATTATATAACATTCAGTCCTGAAGTGAAAAATGGGATCCTTTTGTTTTTTTTTCTTCCAATTCTTCCCATTGTTAAGGAGGAAATATTAATTAGAACTTGTTAATGTCTTTACTACTATCATTGCTATACCCCTAGCCTTGGGCCTCGGAAGGATCTGTTCTATTCACTGGCTTCCTCCTGTTGAAGGAGAGATGACAATAGTTCCAGTAATTGGTGTTCAGTAGGCAGGTAGAAAAACATAGATGAGGCATGGTAAATAAAGTGAACTTGGATTTCAAAACCGGGAAGTAAATTCAGTCATAAAGAAAGGACATGTTTGGGGCACCTGGGTGGCTCAGTTGGTTAAGCAGCTGCCTTCGGCTCAGGTCATGATCCCAGCGTCCTGGGATCGAGTCCCGCATTGGGCTCCTTGCTTGGCGGGGAGCCTGCTTCTCCCTCTGCCTCTGCCTGCCACTCTGGCTGCCTATGCTCACTCTCTCTCTCTCTCTCTAACAAATAAATAAATAAAATCTTTAAAAAAAAAAAAAAAGAAAGGACATGTTTCATTGTAAGTGTGTGTCAAGGGAATAGTTCAGATTCCTCAGAGAAATCTGTGATGGGAAGGAAGGGGAACCAGCACTGGGGATTTTCATACACCGAGCTTCCAGAACTCCACGAAGCCAGGGGGGAGGAGAATGACATGGAGCAGTCTGGGTGATTACTATGGATGACTAAGTGAGGGAGACATCGGGGAGGCCTGATGCCTCCTGGTTTCTCCGAGGAAGGACCTGAGCGAGGATTTCCTGATGAGACCACACTGTGTTTCAGAAACAAGGTGCGACTTGTTCTGGAAGGTACCCAGTGGGCTGCCTGGCTTCTTTTCCCCCGTTCCCTCCACCCTGCCGCTGCCCTTCTCATAGAGTGCGCTCCTCTGACCTCAGGAAAAATTAAAAAGCTTAATTTAAAAAGTCAGGGTTGACTTCATCTTGCTGTTGATTTTACCGCTAACCTCATTGTGAAATCTGCACGGGTTGGGCTGAGAAGCATCCCTTCTCCCTAACTGGAGCCCGATGGGTTTTTTCCACCCGGCCTATCCCCTTTACCATCTCAGAGACCCTTGCTTCCCCCTATGCTAGAGGCCTGCGTTGCTTTTGCCAGTTTCTAAGAACTGAGATTCCATCTCTGAAAGACGTGGGCTGGGCCGGGACAAAGGGCTGTCTGGACTCTGTGACATTTACTGGAAGGTTCCAGCTAGCTCTCTACATGTGGCCAGTTACCATAAAGCTAAAATAGAATAAAGCCTGGTACAAATGTTAGTTGCTATTGTAGCTAATTCTATCACTGCTGGGAGGGGGGGGCGGTGGGCAGTTTGTTCTGAGGGGCTGGATGAGCCTTTAGGATTACCACACAGGTCATGAACCTGAGGAAGGTTGGCCTGCACGGGGCACGGCAGCTCACGGTGCAGCAGCCAACAAGGTGCCGATGGAAGAAGGGATCCAGCGACCCCCAGGCACGGGGCCCGGCACCTGCTGGGGGAGACTGGAGAAAGAGTGGCTTTAGAAGGGGAGCCCCTCCTGGTGAATGGTGGGGGGGGGGGGGGGGGGGGCCTTGGGGGTGTGGCTTCTGAGAAGGGCGTTTTCCAGGCGGGGTGTATGCAGAGTGGCGCTGGGACCCTGAGCCAAGGCCCCCCTATAACCTGCAAATGGTGCTGCGGAGAGAGGAGCCCACACTTTCTGCAGCAGAAGGGGGCCAACAGCTGGTTGGGGACTGGGCCTGGCATCTGAGAAGTGTGTTCGCATTTGGCTGCAAGGACAGCTGCCTCACATCTGCATCCTGCTCCGCCTGGGTTGTGATAATTTATCTGCCAGTGGTCTCTCCACGTAACCTTCCACAAGCAAGCCTGATGCTTGCAATTAAGCTTTGCTCTTTGGGTGACGGGATTGTGCCATGTGTGGTTCTGGTGATAGTGTCAGGCTTAACACTTTCTTCTTCTGGGGTCAGTGGGGTAAAGCGATGCTTTCAAGTGTGGGGCACACTGCTCTGGGGGCATATAAAATGCATCTAGGTTCTGCAGGGTAGGTCACTGTACAGTGTTCCGTCGTGAGGTAAAAAATGGGTGCCCTTCTGTTTTCCTTCCAATTCCTTCCTTCCAATTCCATTTTCTTCCAATTTCAACTCCTTATCAAGGAGAAAATCTTAATTAGAGGTTATTATGTCCTTATGCCCCTAGGACATTTACTAGTCTCCATTTTATTTATTTTAAAGATTTTATCTATTTATTTGAGAGAGAGAGACAGAGAGCATGAGTGGGGGAGTGGGAGAAGGAGAAGCAGACTCCCTGGTGAGCAGGAAGCCCAATGTGGGCCTCGATCCTGGGACTCTGGGATCATGACCTGGGCTGAAGGCAGACACTTAACCCACTGAGCCACCCAGGCACCCTGCTAATCTACATTTTAAATAAGGAAGAAGCCTTAAGCTCAGTGCTGAGTACAAGGAATAGTATCTAGAAATACTGTTTTGTTTTCATTGTACAGTGGGTTTTTTCTTTAGAAAAATTTTAATTCCAGTATAATTAAGATACATTAGTTTCAGGTGTATAAGATAGTGATCAACTATTCCATACATGACTCAATGCTCCTCATGGTCATTGTACAGTTTCTGTTTTATTGTTACCTTCCAGTTGTGGCAAATTCTACTGAGATCCTACAAAATTCTTTTTCATAGAAATAAATTGGGTGAGTTCAAAAGATGATTAAGTTAAGGAAATGATGACCATAGGTGATATGTGGATATGGAAAAAATTGTGGATGATGGGAGTAACTGAAGTATAGACAAGTAGATTGGAGAAGGGAATGATACCAGCGATAACCAGATGCATTGAGCAGGCGAGCAGAAGCTCGGTCGTTTGCTGCTGACACCATGCTGATGCCCGGAGGTGGGGTGGGAGAAGAAGAAGCCGGGGAGTGGACAGGGGCCAGATCACCCAGGGTGTTGTGTGTCTCCTGAGATGCTTGGACTTGTCCTCTGGGCCCTGGGGAGCCATTGAAGACTTTCAGACAGGAGAGGGAAACCATCAGGGAAGAGACTAAAAGGAAACAGAGAGAGACAAGGGAGGGAGAACGGGGGGGTGTGTGTCTCTAGAGTGAGGCTGTAGCCAATAGCATCAAGTACAGCGGTAAGGAAAGGGGGAATGGCTATCCCCTGCCCTTGGCATTGGGACACCTCGGACTCAAGCACATGTGTTGTAGATTGTAGTGGTGGTGGGTGATGGCATTGAGAATAGGTCAAGTTCCAACATACCGGGGGATGACGGGGAAGTGGAAACAAAAGTCAGTGGCCTGCTCCTCTGGAATATTTAGATGAAAAGTGGAAGAGTCAGGAAAGTAAATAAAGTTGGCTTGTGTGTTTATTGGCTTTATTTTGTGTAAAGAGATCCACTTTTTAAAAAGATTTTATTTATTTATTTATTTGACAGAGACCAAGTAGGCAGAGAGGCAGGCAGAGAGAGGGGGGGGGGGCGGGAAGCAGGCTCCCCACTGAGCAGAGAGCCTGATGGGGGGCTCCATCCCAGGACCCTGAGGCCATGACCTGAGCTGAAGGCAGAGGCTTAACCCACTGAGCCACCCAGGTGACTTAAGATCCACTTCTTTTGTTTTTTCTTTTCTTTCTTTCTTTTTTTTTTTTTAAAAGATTTTATTTATTTACTTGACAGACAGAGATCACAAGTAGGCATAGAGAGAGAGAGAGGAGGAAGCAGGCTGTCCGCAGAGCAGAGAGCCCGATGCGGGGCTCGATCCCAGGACCCTGACCTGAGCTGAAGGCAGCAGCCTTAACTCACTGAGCCACCCAGGCGCCCCGATCCACTTCTTTTTTGCCAGCTAAGATTATAGGAAAGGCGTAGGAGAGGTGGGATTTGCCTGACTCAAGAATGACTCAGGTCCTTGACCACGGACACAGGATGCCTTCCATCAGAGAGGAGAGATCTCTCTAACTTACACCGTGAATGCTAACTTCATGGGTCTGTCAGAGATTTTAGCTACAAGTGACTTTTTATTTTTTTGTTTGAGGCATATTCGTGTCCAAGAGAGATCAGTGATATCAACTATTTATCTTTGTATGTTGCCTGTGCTCGTCCCTGTACTGACTTTATTATTCACAAGGTAACATTTCTGAATGTTAGCAAAGATGGCCTTCATGTCATATTCTATGGCTGCCATAACCAATGATCACAAATTGGGTGGCTTGATACGACAGGAATTTTTTCTCTCATAATTCTGGAGGCCAGAAGACTGACAGCAAGGTGTTGGGAAGGTTGATTCCCTCTGGGGAAGCTGAGCGCCCATTGCTGTATCCTCTGGGCTCCTGCTTGCTGCCTGTAACTGCGGAATTCCTCTCTGCCACCACCCTTAGGTGGCTGTCCTCTTGTGTGTCCCTCCTTCTCTGCTCCTTCTCTGTAAGGCTTATAACCCACACCCACCACTGGATTTAGGGGCAACCCTATTGCAGGATGATCTCACGATGAGATCCTTACTTAAATGATACCAGCAGAGGCCCTTATTCCAAATAAGGTCCCATTCTGAGGTTCTGGGTGGACATATATTTATTTTTTGGTGGGGAGGGACACAGTTCAACCCACTACGCTTATTAAATTAAGAATTAATTTCACCATTTATGGAGGTTGATATAGAAAATAATAATTTGAACTACATTTCTATGCCTTAAAAAATTGAGATGTTGATTCACATGCCATAAAATCCACCCATTTATTTATTTGTTTATTTATTTATTTATTTTAAAGATTTTAATTGTTTATTTGAGATAGAGAGAGAGAGAGAGCACTAGAGAAAGAGAGACAGAGAAAGAGTACAAGTAGGGGAACGGCAGGCAGAGGGAGAGGCAGGCTCCCTGCCAAGCAGGGATTCCAGGACCCTGGGGTCATGACCTGAGCTGAAGGCAGTTGCTTAACTGACTAAGCCACCCAGGTGTCCCAAAAGTGTATGGCTTCTTTTTTTTTTTTTGAAGAGTTTATTCATTTATTAGAGAGAGAGAAGCAGGCTCCCCACTGAGCTGGGAGCCCAATGTGGGGCTCGATCCCAGGACTCTGAGATCATGACCTGAGCCGAAGGCAGATGCTTAACTGACTGAGCCCCCCCAGGCGCCCCCACAGCTCACTGGTTTTAATACATTGATGGGGTTGTTCAGCATCACTGCTTCCTAATTCTAGATCATTCGTCATACCCCCCACCTGTCCTCCCACCCAAATGCCATACCTACCGCATTCACTCCCTATTTTCCCCTGACCCAACCTCTGGAAACCACTAATTTATATCCAGTCTCTATGGATTTGCCTCTTCTGAGCACTTCATATAAATGGAATCATGCAATATGTGGCTTTTTGCCTCTGGCTTCTTTCCCTTAGTCTGTTTCCAGCATTCATCCATCTTGTGCACGTGTTAGCACTTCATTCCTAAATTAGAGCTCTCTGGAGAAGCAGAACTAACAGAGTATGTCTGTCTCCCTCCCTCTCTCTCTGCGTTATATACACACAGAACTAATAGCATATGTATGAACTAATAGTATTTCTCTGTTTTTCTCTTTATTTGTATCCTCTATCTTTCATATATATGTATGAAATATATATATGAAATATATACATAAAATATATGTGATATATATATGAAATACATTTATTTTATCCAAGTATTCCAAAGGAGCAAGATCTATGTGTGTGTGTGTGCGCGCGTGTGTGCGCGTGTGTGCGCCTGTGTGTAATATCATAGAGGGAAGGAGGGAGAGCTACAGGGAGATTGGCTGATTTTAAAGAATTGGCTCATGTGATTATGGAATTTGGCAAGTTCAAGATCTGCAGGATAGGCTGGCAGGAAGAGCTGGTGTTGTAGTTCAAGTGTAAAGGTTGGATTCTGGTAGAATTCCCTCTTGCTCAGGGAGAGTCACTTATGTTCTGTGCAGGGCTTCAGCGGACTGCGTGAAGCCCACCCACGCTATGGAAGGGAAATTTACTTTACTGAAAGCCCATTCATTTAAATATTAATTTCTCCCAGGACACCCTCCCAGTGTCCTCCCAGTGTTTCACCAAATATCTGGGTTCTGTGGGTCAGCCCAGGTAACGCATAATATTAACCATTACAATTCCATCTTATGCCGAAAAATATTCCACCATTTGGATACACCACCCACTGTTTATGCATTCAGCATTTAATGGACATTATGGTTGTTTTCACTTTTTGGCTATTATGAGCAAGGCTGTTAAGAGCATTTGTGTGGCGTTTTTGAGCGCATTTCTCTGTCTGTTGCAAAACCATGCTTGAAGACCTTGACTCCTAGTTTATCCTAGTCTTCCTTTTTATGACTTATGCAGTACATTTCCCTGTGAATTCTCAACCAGGAATATGTAGGCCTTTCCAGAAAACTATTAAATTTTAAGTTGGCAGGGAAACATGATTACTGTAGAAAATCTCTTTTGGAAAGAAAAATATTCTTTTACAGATTCCCCTCCCTGTGTTGAGTCAAAATAATTTTATTATAATATTGCTTTCATGTATAAAATATATATAAACTTAACACTGTATAAAAATTTCTTAATCTTGCTGCGTTTTTAAAAAAAGCAGTTCACAGATTTTTTTCACCATTTTTAATATTTATTTTAAAGAGAGAGAGAGAGAAAGCACATGAGTGGGGGGGAGGAGTGGGAGGCGGGGAAGGGACAGGGAGAGAATCTCAAGCAGATTCCCTGCTAAGCCTGGAGCCTGACGGCAGGGAGGCGGTGGGGGGGGGTGGGCACCATCCCATAATCCTGAGATGATGACCCAAGCCAAAACCCAGAGTCAGCCCAACTGACTGAGCCACGCAGGTGCCCCAATCTTGCTACATTTTACCATTGTAAAATTAGACCTATTAGAAAGCAAAGTGAAGTATAAAAGTTGAAAACATCAACGATATCAATTCAGTGTGCTAGATTATATTATTTCACTCCCACCACCATTAATTAGAATGTGTAGTATCCATTGCTTGTGGCCTGGGTGCTTCTGAAGTCTCACATGCCCGCGGCCTGACTAAGGACAGAGCATTTAGTCTAGCCCGGGCTTTAACTGAAAGCTACAGATGTGCTGTTTGTACATGCACAGTGACATAGTCTGGCTTTCCTTTGGCAGGAACACATTATTTATGTATTAACTCCACCTTTGCTCTTTTCTCATTAACTTAGAATAATTAAAGCAGTACTACTAATTGGCACAAACATAGGTTTTTGTGCAAATGCAAGTGCAGGCACTGAAATCATGTGGCAGAACTCCAGGAGACCCAGAAAATGCTTTGTGTAACTCCTGTAACACCAGTTGCTTTTTAACCTGTGTCAGTTAGGATTAGCTTCAGTGAAGTATATTGGAACACCCCTGTAATAACAGCGGCTTAGACAGAAGAGCCCTTTCTCATGGAAAAGAAGGCCTGCCATGCTTAGCAGAATGGCTCTGTGGTCATCGGCGGCCCTGGCTTGTTCTTTCTGCCGCGCTGTTCTGACAAGAGCTTTCATCCTCAAAGATGCTTCCTAACACAGGCTAGCTGCCGGGGCTCTGGCCTCATTCCAGCCACTGGCCAGGAGGAAAGCCAGGAGGACACCCTAAAGGCCACTTTCCAGAAACAATGCAATGCTTTGTATCTCTGTTGGCCAGAACTTAGTCCCTGGGCCTCCCTTAGATTGTATCTTTGTTGGCCAGAACTTAGTCCCTGGGCCTCCCTTAGATGAAGTCAGCTTGAGAAATGGGTCTATTCTGGGCAGTAAGAACAAAAGAAAGAATAGATATTGGCTGGAGAGGTATTAGCTTTTCTTCTGTACCATGTGGCCCAATTTTAGTAGGGAGCTGTGCCCCCAAATCAGTAGCCAGACAACCAAAACCTGAAAAACCATTGTTACCTTCATTTAGTCTCTCAAGGAAACACCAAAAGGGAATAATATCCTCTAGCCAGCAGCAAAGGTCTCTCCCTCTTGCTACCTCTCGTGATCATCTCCCATGTAAGACAGCTGCTCCCCACGATCCTTCTCTACTCTAGAACTTTCTCCAACCCAGTCAGTGCAGCCTTTCTTTATATAGATTTCTTGTAACCTACCATCTTGGGCTCAATGGATTTCCAATAGTAGATTGGAATTGAGTTTGAACTCTCCCTACTTTGAATGTGTGCAGCAAGCAGAACCGACAAGGAGGGACTTCTTGGGCTGTAGAGCGGTGGGAGTGGACATGTGCTCAGACTGCCAAGTCGAACACCTTCCTGTTTTCTGCTTCAGTTTCCCTCTGCTGAAATCCTTGTGGTTCTCTTTAGTAAGGGCGCAGCATGTCTTTGGGCCACGGGGATGCTCTCCCTCTTTGCGGTCCCCGGTTTTCAGGGCACCTTTGTGTAGAGCTGAGCTCCCACAAGGTTGCATTTTCAATGCGGCTTCTTGAAAGCCCTCCAGCTAGAGAATTTAGAGCCTCTGGGGGATTCGACCCATCAGATTTTAAATTCCATCACCATCTCTTTCAGAGCCTTGGGCCTGTTTAACATGAGAGAGAACTGTTCACTGGATTTTGACATTTTTTCACTCAAGGAGGCTGACACTAGATAGTGTGTTCCCCGGATGTAAAGCCCACTTGGAGCCTTCTCCATCCCCGCTGGGGTCTGGGTGGCACATAGGTCTTGTCAATGACCAGTTCTGCCCCACTGGAAGACCATTAGGGACACGGGCTCTTGTTGAACTCTGGGCTGGATCTGGGAAGCTCCTTCTGGAGGATTAAGAAACCAGCTTAGCCACACCCCACTTCCCAGAATCTCGGTTGTTGGGTTTGATTTAGGAGCCCGAGGTCTCTGTCATCCCCTGGCTTTTAGTTCTGTTCTGGTGGCTTGGCTCAGAGCTTCATGACTCCTTTGCTCTCCAATGACAAGATTTGAGGCAGCCTTTAGGATTGTGATAAAGTCTTGTATTTTTCAGAAATTTTTGGCTATGAATTCTCCTCATTAGGACCTGATTTATGGACTTCTAGCTCTCCAAGCTGTGTTCCGTCACTTTTGGTAGATAGCCCACTGTAAATGTTTTTCTAATCTGAGCAGAAAGGCTGAACATATCCTTTAATACAAGCTTTTGAATTCAGTATCCCAATCCCAGCAAATTTCCACTTGGCCGTATAGTCTCTCTGTAGCGTGTGATGGTTTGTACATGAGGGGAATCTCTTTGTTTTAAAAGGAGATAACTTTGTTTTAAAATTGATAAAGAGGGCATCTGGGTGGCTCAGTGGGTTAAAGCCTCTGCCTTCAGCTCAGGTCATGATCTCAGGGTCCTGGGATTAAGCCCCACATCCGGCTCTCTGCTCAGCGGGGAGCCTGCTTCCCCCTCTGTCTCTGCCTGCCTCTCTGCCTACTTGTGATCTCTGTCTGTCAAATAAATAAATAAAATATTTAAAAAGTCTTTAAAGTTGATAAAGATTTCAGTCATGCAATGTCCCCCAATTTGTAACATATTTGATAGCCGACTGACTACATTATTTAGAGCAGTAGCTGATCTAATTTATTTATTTATTTTTTTTAAAAGATGTATTTATTTATTTGACAGAGAGAGATATATATATAGATAGATCACAAGTAGGTAGGCAGAGCAAGAGGGGGAAGCAAGCACGCCACTGACCAGAGAGCCCGACAGGGGGCTCGATCCTAGGACCCTGAGATCATGACCTGAGCTGAAAGCAAAGGCTTAACACACTGAGCCACCCAGGCGCCCCTGCTGATCTAATTTATAAATAAATATACTTGTATGTTCAAAAATGTTTATGGGTAGGATGCACATTGTATTGATCATGTGGGTTTTCATAACTTGGAATCGGTGCATGATTTCCAAGGTCAGTCTCTGCAGACCTGCACTTAGTGGGTGGTAGAAACTTGGTCTTCTAGTGCCATTTCATTGGCTAAAAAACTGACTCTGAATTCCTTCCTTCCACCGTGGTTCCGTGGTTGGCATGGTATCACCCGTGGATTTCTCAAGCTGCAGTGGTGGTTTTTATGCCTTCCCCATCGCAAGTCCCACAACAGCTGTCAGTTTCCCAAGGATTTCCTTTCTCTTGCATGGAGGCAGTTCAAAGCTTTGAACTTGTCCAGGCATGGCTGCCATCAGCCTCCTCTCTGCAGGAACAGAAACCAAATTTCTTAAAAGTCGTGTGTGTTATAGTAGACGAAAGCAAATTTCCGTTATCTAATTTCAGAACATTTTCATCAACCCTGAAAACAACCCATTGGCAGTTATCCCACAGTCTCCCCTCCCACCCGTCCCCGTGGCCTTTTCTGGATCTTTCATACGAATGGAATAATACACTAAGAGGTCTTTTGTGACGGGCTTCTCCCCCTTAGCAAAAGGTTTTCGAGGTTCATCCATAGGATGTATCCGTACTTCACTCCTTCTTAATGGCGAATGACATTCCTTTGCATGGATGTACAACATTTTATTTACCTACTCACCGGTTGATGGATATTTGGGTTGTAGTTACTTTTTGGCGATTATCAATAGTGCTGCTGTGAACATTTGTGGACAGGCTTTATGTGACAGAAGTTTTCAGTTCTCTTGAATATATAAACCTAGAAGTGGAATTGTTGGCGCATGTGTTAACTCTTGTGTTTAATATTTTGAAAGTTGGAAAAACTGCTTCCCACAGCTGCACCACTTTGCCTTCCCACCAGCAGTGTGTGAGGGTTCCGATTTCTCCACACCCTCCCAGCACTTGCTGCTGTCTCTCTTTTTGACTGCAGCCATCCCCGTGGATGCTAAATGGTAGAGCGTTCATACTTATTTGTAATGGTCGCTGTTAAATATTTTGTGTCAGATATATAAAACTACCTCCAATTCTTTTTGTAAAATGTGGTAAAATATCCATAACATAAAAGTTACCATTTGAACCATTTTTAAGTGCACAATTCAGTGGCACTAAGTACTTTCACAGTGTTGTGCAACCATCACCACCATCCATTTCCAGAACTTTGTATCCTCCCAAACCGAAACTCAGTGCCCACTAAATAACTCCCCATACCTTCCTTGGCGATGGAATTCTGTTCCACATTCTCCCTCTGTGAATTAGCCTATCCCAGGTACCTCATATAAATAGAATTATGCAATATTTGTCCCTTTGTGTCTGGCTTATTTTATCTGTTGTCATGTCCAAAGTTCATCTATGTTATGGTATTGATGAGAATTTCAACATTTTGTTCAAATTCTTTTTTGTAAGTGGATCTGGCAAAATTTTAAATACTAAGAGAATAAAGAAAATGTGCCTCATGCTCCAGAATGCTCTTTGTGTTGGCTTTAAGCTCCTGGGACAGCTTCCAAGAGAGAGGCACCCCCCATACCTTCCCTCTTGTTTGCAGTGGGATGCTGCGGCCAGCTCATGCCTCCCATATTCATTGGTCAAGTCCGAAGGCATTAGTTCTGAAATACTGCTATTCTAGATTTTCCTTACAGCAGTAATGAAGACTCACTAAGGGGATTTATGTGGGCTTCCTTGTCATAGACCACTGGCAGAGGAGATATTTTACTTACCCTAGTGTTTCTATGCTGGGGATGACCCTTTCATAAGGCCCAAAAAGTTGCTTTTGCCAATGTAAGTCTGTGAGTAAGTACCAGCAGCTTCCTTTGAATATTTAACCCCAGAATCATGCTATCTACCTTTTGTCTCGTTGACTTTCCAAATAATGGTCCTCTGACATGTTTATAAGCTGGAACTGCCTTAAGGCATGTTTGTCTAGCATGTATGCTCAGCAAAGTCTGTATAACTGGGATGGATTCCATTCTTTATTTAGAAAAAAGCTATTAAGTGAATTTCATTGACTTCTAGTTTTATCTTGTTGATACAGTTGTCCAAAAACAAATATGATAGAAATTATTAGCATTCCCTTGACTTTGTAGATTAAAACTTTGGAACAGACCAAAACTATTGAAGACCTAAGTAAGTCCAGAGACAAACTTGAGAAGATGAAGGAGAAAGCTGAGAAAAAGCTAATGTCTGTCAAGTCGGAACTGGATACCGCAGAGCACGAGGCTCAGGAGGATAAGAAGAGGGCCAGGAATATGATGGAAGTGGTAACCAGCGAAACGAAGATGCTAAAGAAGTCTCTGGAAGAAGCAGAAATGAGAGAAAAGCAGGTGGGTGGGAATCTGGGGTGAAATCTTGTTTAGGAAAAAGGACAATTCAAAAGCTTGATAATTATTTTTACATTTCTTCAGAAACAATTTGCAAAGTTTTCTTTATTGTTTCAATGTATCTGCTTGCCCTCTAGCATCTTCCTGGCATTAAAATAACCATTATGATTTACTCTGCTGAGAAAATAATCCATAGTTTCATGGCACAAATTGTAGGAAAGAAAAAGACATTCTCATCAAAGCAGTGGAAAGGCTGTGGAAAGCCGGTTTCTGGTTGTGGAGAGGTTTTGATTATGTTCTCTGATTGCCTCTGAAGTTTGCATCAGCCCAGGCTTCAGCCTCAGGAGGGAAAGCTTATCTCCATCAGAGATCAGTGGCAGGAAACAGTCCCAACTCTCAAACAGTGGCACCCAGACTCGATGGCCAATCTCGCCCAGATGTAAGCCATAAACAGTACTCACTTGCTGACTGGTTGCAAGGAGGAGAGTTTTATCTGGTGAGCACATCAGGAGGTCAGGCATAAAGAAACTGTCCCGGGCAGCCTGACCCCCATTGCTTTTGGCTTTTATCTCCCTCTCTTTCTGAAGCTCAAAAGGGCAGAGAGTGGACTCTGATCCTAGGATATATATATTTTTTCTCTCTTTGGCTGCCTCTGCTTTGGCTCATGTGTCAGGCAGCGTTGAGGAAGGCCAAACTATAAAGTGTGTGTTCTCAGAGAGAAACCTCACAGGAATTAAGAGCTTTGGCCATATATGAAAGGGGAGAAAATTTGTGGAGAATTTGGGGAGAATTAATTCCTCTCAGGAATTAAGAGCTTTGGCCATATGTGAAAGGGGAGAAAATTTGTGTGTGGGGGGACTTCTTCATCAGGGATTCTAGGCTGGAGAGAGTGTTATGTTCCCCCAGATTGGACTCAGAATGGGAAGGAGGTTGGGAAGTGAATGAAGACATGGTGAGAATGTTTGGAAGGCACTTTTCCTGGAGGCAATATCTGTTAGATCACATCTTTCCAAAATGGAAGGTACCACATCAAGGGGTTGACCAGATAGCCCTGATTTAATCTGCTTCTACTCTAGAACAGAATCACAGCAACCAGTGTATGAGAATTTATGGAGTATGAAGCACATTTTCATCCATTGTCTCCAACTTCCCCACCTCTCCATTTTTCCTTTTGTGATGGATGAAGGGTAGTCCCAGAGAGTCTAATGTTATGGGTTGTGAAGGAGGCTGTTATGTGATGTGATCTGGTCATTATTTAGTAGTCCTTCTTTTTTTTTTTTTATCAGCTCATACTTTCTTGCCCTTTGTTCTTCCCTTAGTTTAAGAGGTTTCATGCCCAGGGGCATCTGGGTGGCTCAGTCAGGTAAGCAAATGCCCAACTCTTGGTTTTGGCTCAAGTCATGATCTTAGGGTCATGAGATCAAGCCCCACATTGGCCTCCATGATCAGCAGGGAGTCTGCTTGAGATTCTCTCTCCCTCTCTCTCTCTGCCCCCCACCCAGCTCACATACACTCTCTCTCAAATAAATAAATAAAATCTTTAAAAAAAAGATTTCAGGTGGCTCAGTTGGTTAAGCCGCTGCCTTCGGCTCAGGTCATGATCCCAGCTTCCTGGGATCGAGTCCCACATCGGGCTCCTTGCTCGGCAGGGAGCCTGCTTCTCCCTCTGCCTCTGCCTGCCACTCTGTCTGCCTGTGCTCGTTCTCTCTCTCTCCCTCTCTCTCTGACAAATAAATAAATAAAATCTTAAAAAAAAAAAAAGATTTCATGCCCAGTTAAAATTCCAGTGGATAAGGATTTGCCACCCATAGACACAACTATATGTTTGTAAAGCACTTCTTATTATATAGAACACATACACAGTCATTGTTTCATTGGATCCAAATTTCAGAATAGCCCTGGGAAGGAAGTGTATGGTTATTCCCACCAGGAAGTGAGAACACGGAATCTTAGGTCAGGGTCCCATTCATGGTTGCCTAACCGAGATTCTTGACTTGGTAGCCAATGCCACACTAACTGGCTTATCAGAAAAGAGGTTATGAAATCACTGAAAGTTGGGGATGAAAGCATTTTAGAGGTAATTTAATAGATGGCATCTTCTTATTTTATAAATGAGAGAACTGAGGTTAAAGATAGTTAAAGTAATTTGCCTACCTCATGCACACCTGGTCTTTCCATAAGTTTTTTTGTTTGGTTGGTTGGTTGCATTTGGACTAGTTGTAGTTGATACATTGTGTTCTTACCCTTCTCCTGTGTGTTTGATATTACAGTTGGTGGACTTCAGGGAGGTGGTTTCCCAGATGCTGGGCTTGAACGCGACCAGTCTTGCCCTTCCCGACTATGAAATCATCAAATGCCTTGAAAGACTGATCCATTCACATCAGCATCACTTTGTCACCTGTGCCTGTCTCAAAGATATGATTCCAGGGGGCGATGGGCACCCACAGAGCTGCTTAAAACTCCTTCATTGAATACCATCTCTTTTGGGGGAGGTGGAGCTAAGAGATGGAACACAACAGTCCATTTCACAAATTCCCCAAACCTTTGAAATTTGGTCAGTGTGTGAATATCATAAACTTTGATCATCAAGCCAGAATCCCATTTGCAAAAAATGATCTTAGAGGTGCCAGCTGTAGGTTAAGAGCACACATTATTTTATTTGCTAGTTATTTGGTAGCACTTTGGGACCCAGAAGAATTCTAGTAGATTGCATATCTAGAATGGACAATGGTGGTAGGGGATTAACTTATGGGATTCCTTTTATGAGTCAGGGGCTTTACTATCCAATTTAATTTTCATTGTAGCTGTTTGGAGAAGCTTTAATGTTTTATTTTATGATCTGTCTGGGGCTCAGAGAGGGTGTTACCTACCCAAGATTGCAACTGGTTATGATTGAACCAGCATTCTTACCATGTTGGCCCCAGATCAAAGGCTGTGCCTTCTGCTACTCCGCACTCCTCCAGTTTCTCCTGAAACCCTGTTATTGTGGTGAAAATTGCTCCCATAAAGGAAGACAAACATTCATGCATTATATCAAGTCCACAAAGTGACTGAGATTCATGAATGTCACGCATATGATTTCTTTAAAAAACATTACACCTAATTACTTGGATAAAACACCTAGGTCTGAGGTCCTGTAAGAAACCTACTGGATTTAAATGTTGCTGCCAGATTATATTTGGTGATAATTTTTCATGTCTGAACAGGGTTGATCTTAGTCCTTTAAAAATGAAGACTTTAATGTGAAACCTATAAAGTGAAGAAATCCTGCCCAGGTTTTTTCACCAATATATCACATGTACTGACAGCAAGAGGACTTTTTTAGGTTGGGGGTTTTATTATGAATTTCCATCACTTTCTGCCTTCTTTTTAAATTTCTACTTCACAAGTATTTTTCAGGAAACCATATTCTTAACTTTATTGAGAGAAACTTTTACTTTTTTGGGTGAACATCTTATTTTTGAATATTTAAATCTTATTTTTGAATCTTATTTTTATTTTGAATCTAATTTTTGAATTTTTAAATTAGTCTCTGAAAAAAGCATTGGTGTCTAATTAAAGGGGGGGGGATAGACTACCCCCAAACATTAAGAGAAAAAGTAAATTCTAGAGGAAAGGAAATGAGTTTGACATTTAGAGGCTCGTTGACAGATCACACAGAGGGAGTGACCCAGGATGTCCCCTTGGGGATGGGATCAGTGTTGCCTGGCTTTCTCCTTTACGTGCAAGGACAGTATGAAGTAGTGTTTGTGACCTAATAAGAACACCTGCAGAGCCATGACTAAGGATATGAACTGGGGGTTCAATAAGCAGGAGATGGGGACTTGTATTTTCCCAGTGGGAAGCCTGTGATCTCTAGAGACACCGCCTGAACTGCCCCCCACCCCCCCATCACACACGATCCAAAGATTCAGTGGCTATAGCTCTGGACCCACAGTCATCCAGAAAGAAGGAGGTGACTTTACTGGTTTGGTCTCTAGAGAACTTGCTGAGCGGCTCTCTTTCATCCACTGGAAGATGGAGGGTGTTTAGAGATGGAGGGATTGTTTTCATACCTTCCCTCTGTTTTCCTTCTCCAAGTACAATCTTTAATGAACGGCACGTATTTTCTCTGTAAATTCCACTGTCGACACCATTCAGAGATACTTTTAACAACATCACTTTAAAAACATAAACTGGCCTAATAATATGTTTCCATTTCTGGTGGAAAGACTACATGGCATAAGAAAAAGAAGTTCTCGGGCGCCTGGGTGGCTCAGTGGGTTAAGCCTCTGCCTTTGGCTCAGGTCATGATCTCAGAGTCCTGGGATCAAGCCCCGGGTTGGGCTCTCTGCTCAGCAGGGAACCTTCTTCTCCCTCTCTCTCTGCCTGCCTCTCTGCCTACTTATGATCTCTCTCTCTGTGTCAAATAAATAAATAAAATCTTAAAAAAAAGAAAAAGAAGTTCTGTCTATGTATATCGCGCATAGGTACGTTAACTCTTTGTCATTTGGACAAATTGAAATCCCTTAATAAAGACATTTCCCTCCTTGTCGAAATGCTAGTTGATCACTTGATTTCCCTGTGTGGTATTCATTCTAGAGTTGGCAGCCCAGCCTCACATTTTTGTGTTAGATTTTGTTCTTCCCTAATACCCATGTATATTTTATGTTGGCCAATAAAATGTGTGAGGCTGATGAGATTTTCTAAATAGGGCTTTAAAATATTTAACACTAATTCTACCAAATACACTTGAGTGATAATTGCCTTTGAGATTGTTACTCTGGTCATTGAGACATTTAAATGTATGCATAAAACATCTCAATTAGGGGGGGGAAAAAGCCGGAGCCATCTAAATTTTCAGTTCTACTTTCTAGTCTGTCTTACAGATGAACAGTGAGTGATTCAAGGTCAAGGGGTGGTGGGTAGAAAAGTGGTTAAAGGGCATCTCTATTATTTATATTGTAATAATACTTAGGACTTAGAAGTGGAGTTTATTCTTCACTGGGAACCATTTCATGGTTTTATAACCTTGGATCAGGAAGGCTCTATCCGCTCTATGCAGTAGCGATCTGATCCACATTATTGCTCAACTCCACTTAGTTTCTCATCAGTAAGTGGGGTCTGGATGCTTCTCTTTCCCCGATGTGGTCTCCACACTGTTATGCTTGCACCTTTGTATAAACCCATCGTTCATTTGAGACTCCCGCTAATGGATATGTAACTTTCTTCTGCTCTTCATTGCAGTTACCTACTAACATCCTGTCTGTTCTTCCTACTTAAGAACTATTGCAGATGGTTCATGGGTGTCTTCTCCACCCCCGTTAAGTACTACCTTCATCTTGGATGACTTTAGTGCCTATAAGGAAAACTCATACAATGCTCTATCTTTCATTTCTTGGCCTTCTTGGCCCCCATACCTTTACCTCCTTTTGTTTCAGCTACTTAAATTTTGGATTGCAGTTTATAGTAACCCAGTTCAGATGACCTTCTGTTGGGACACCTGTGTGGCTCCGTTGATTATCTCCCTTCGGCTAAGGTCATGATTCCAGGGTCTTGGGATCGAGTCCTGCATTGGGAGTCTGCTTCTCCCTCTGCTCCTCCCCCAACCCCTACTTGTGCTCTCTCTCTCGAAAACACAAATAAATAAAATCTAAAAAAAAAGTTAAATTTAGACTCCCTTCAGCCAAAGAGAATTTGGTGGGGAAGGAGCTCATTTGAAAGATTCATGGGTGGACTAGCTTCAGCATGGCTAGATCCAGCAATTTAAAATTGTTATTTGAAATCTTCTTGCTTCTATCCATCTTTCATGTCTCCTTGATTTGCTTGTCTCTTCATGTTGACCTCACTTTCTCCTTCTGGAACTGGTTCCTCCATGCTGCCAGGAAAGATGGTCACAAGAAGCTACATGGTCTTTACAACTCATGAGCTGAGAAAAAGAGAGATTCTCTGCTCCAGCATTCAGAGAAAGAATGTCAGGAAAGAAGAGTCTGATCCTTTCCTCTTGGTCACCGTCTCATCTCTGAACCAAGGATGTTAGTCAGGGGATGAACTCATTGGCCTGCATCCTGTGCCAACTCCTGTAGCAGAGGTGGGGTGGGGTGAGGCTCTACGGTGATCTTTCAACCAGAATCACATGTAATGACAAGAGGAAAGCTCCCCAAAGGAAGAGAAGCTGGACAGTCACACAACACTCATCCACGACCCATGGTCCACTTTAGGGTCTTCTCATCACCTACAACTTCTCCACCTCTGAAATCTTCAAATCTCCATAAACTCTTACTACTGCAGACCTCCACCTCTTATTCCCACACACAGCTGTTCTTTGAGTCTCATTGGTTCTCCTGTTTTCTCCCTACTAGCCTTGCCATTTGAGGTCAGCCTGGATCCTCTGGTTTCTTTCTTCAATCATTCTTTTTCCAACATTGAACTCATGCCCGTGCTTCCCTCCCCTCAGATTTCAAGTAATCCCAACTAACAATGTTTCTGCTGCTTTTCCTGCCCCACCAGAGGACACTGGAGGAAATCACAGGTGTGCATGCCAAACTCAGGTCTGTGTTCTCACCTGAGCCCTCTACTAATCGGTAATCCTCCACAGTGTTCCACGTAGAGCTCACTGCCATTTTCCGAAATGACTTTTGCAAATCTTCTTCTCTTCTTCAAGGCTCTTAACCTGTCTTTTTCTTCACTGTCAGCAGATAATCTTGTCTCCTATTTCACCCACAAAATAGAAGCCATTACAGGAAATATCTTCAATATCAGGTCCTAAAATAGCCTGCTATGTGTTCACACCCCTCATTGCTTCCATCCCTCTTCTTGTCTCTCAGACTCTTTCCTCCCCATTGCTGCTTGTGTCCTCAGCAACTTCATCCTATCAGTTGTCCTCTCTCCAAAGTGTTTTCAACCTCACATTCATGAATGGCTCCTCTCTCTCTGTATTTAAATGTGTTCATCTTAAATCAGTCCCAATATTCTGCAACAACTTCTGTGTAGGACCTTACTTCCCCCTCTTTCTTCACAGGTGAGCCACTTGACAGTGTGGTTTCTATGGCTGTCTTTCTGGTCTGACCTCCCATGCCTACAGTTGCCCGAGGCTGCCTGGCTTCCGTCTCCACTCACCCGCTCTCCCATTTTTTTATTAGCAAACCTCTGTTAGTTTTCAGGTGCTTATCTTACTGGATCTTCCTGTAACAGGTGATACCATTGATCATTTCCTTCTCAAATCATTCTTTTGCATTAGCTTCCATGATGCAGCATTCAACTTATTTCTTTCCCCCTGCCTCTCTGCGTGTTTGAGTCAGATTATTTTAAGGTTATAAGAAAAAGAAGTGAAATGAGTGTTTAATGTAAGGATAAGTGTGGCTATGAGTGTGGGTGGGAATCTTGACATCACAGTCAGAACTCAGTGAGGAAGAGTTCTACATCTCTGAAACCAGAAAGTCGCCGATGGTCCAACAACTGGAGTGACAAATGCATGGTCCAGTGTGGCTCTCACGGCTGGGTGCTCTTGTCCCATGTGTCCTGGTTTCCTTGGATGCCATAAAAACTCAGCTCCCCTCTGTTTCTGCTTCTGCAGCTTTTGCTGGTGTCTCAGATGCCTGGCCTTCAGACTGCGTGACAATACATTTATCGTGTAAACCGCGCAGTCTGTTAACACAGCCGGAGGAGCCTAGGCCCCATCTTATAAGATTGCTATGAGGATTAAATAACGTAGAGCATCTAGAAGATATCCTGGCACATGGGGAATTCTTGACACACGTTAGTCAATAACGTTGTTACTATAAATACCGCTAACTAGTTCTACCTATTCTTGTGGTTTTAATGATCATTGATGCCATGATGATGCCAGCCATTATCTCTCTAGATCACATTCCTGTACTGATCCTCTTACCTATAGGATGGTGTGGAAAGGACACCTGTAGGAATTGAGCCAAATAGACTTAGGTTCACATAGAAGCTCTGCTGAGTGTCTTGGGCCAGGCGGTTAACCACTTTGGAAACCCATCTGTTTCAGGGCAAGAATGGGAATAACAAGTCCAGTTTAATCTTAGAGGTATCCTTATGCAAGGATTCAGAGTCGATGTATATAAGGTGTGTAGCTTAGAACATGGATGTCACAAGAGCTTGGTGATTGTTGTTAAACCTTGCGGGTATCTCCAATTCAATATAGGCAACATTGAATTTATAATATCTGCTTCCATCTCCTCCTCACCAATAACCTACTTCTCTCCTGGGCTCCCTGCCTCAGTCAGTGGCCTGGTATCTGTCCAAGTGTCCAAGGCAGGGTTTAGGGAGGGAACTCTGACTTGTTCCTCTCCCTCTTCCCACAGTCGATAAATCATAAAGCCCTGTCTGCTCTACCCCTGTCTTCTCCTTTATCTATCTCATCCTTCCTTCCACATGAAGATCACAATAGTTTAGCCTTCATTATCTCTCTCTCATTCAGACTTCTCTGGGTTCTGAACATTCACCACCCAGGTCCCCCCCTTTAGGACTGAAGCACTCCTTCTTCAGCTGCCCAGAGCTGTTGGCCCTTGACAACCAGTAGCTGAGTTCCTTGCAAGGACTTGCCCTTGGTTGAAGGGAGCGACCTTATCCTGGGTCACAGAATTTTCCCAAAGGCAGTTTGTATCGAGTCAATGTGGGGTTACAAAAATCTGGCCTTCTTTCTTCAATTCAGTATCACTCTGAAGGGTCATGTCAGATTCAGAACTATGCCCCCCACACATTTAAACCACCCCCTTCCCAAATCAGCCAAGGCCCTGTGGCAACACACTTCAACTGCTTCCTCTGCCCAGTCCTGTTTTCTTACTTTTTGTTCTAAGTGTGTGATTCAATAAATCCCTGCCTCCAAATTCCCATCTCAGGGTCTTTCTGGGACCCTTTTTTTAGGGTCTTAGGTCTGTCCGACCTTAGATTCTTTTATTCTCCTTTCAACTAGTTGTGAATGTATGAAAATATTTGGTGTTTTTCCATCATGTAGTTTTATCAATGAATAAGTATTTATTGATCAGTTGGTGATATAGGACCCACAAAAACCAGAACAACAACCCCCCCCCCCCACCAAATATCCATGATTTAAATGATTTGGCTTTTTCCTTCTCTTCAGAATTCTCTGAAGATTCATAACTAGGTTCCAGTATGATGTTGAATACCAAAGAAGATTTTACTCTATTTTTTCCATTTCCTGTTATTTTTAGCAGTGTAGAGTACAGAAGAGACACTACTCCAAGTAGCTTAACCAAGAAAGGATTTATTATAGGGTATTAAGTGGCTTTCAGAATCATGTGAGGGCTGAAGAATAGACTTGAGGTTGAGTTTTCCATAGCAATTCCCAAAGGCACACCATAGAATGAAACCACCAAGATTGCTGCTGCTGCTTCTGTAGTCGGAAAACCAGAGGACCCAGAATCTCATTGATACTACCAAGATCTGGAAGCAACCACTTTTAGAGTGCCTCCCCTCCTGCTGCTAACTCCATTTCTTGCTGGCTCGGATGGCTTGCCTTGTGCCTTGTGCCTTGCCTTCCAGAATCCAAGCATCTTTTTTTTTAAAAAATTAACGTATTATGTATTATTTGCTTCAGGGGTACAGGTCTGTGAATCATCAGTCTTACACAATTCACAGCACTCACCATAGCACATACCCTCCCCAATATCCATCACCCCTCCACCCTATCCCTCCCCACCCACCCTCCAGCAACCGTCAGTTTGTTTCCCAAGATTAAGTGTCTCTTACGGTTTGTCTTCCTCCTGATCCCATTTTGTTTCATTTTTTTTCCTTTCTATCCCCCATGACCTCTTGCTGTGCCTTTCAAATTCCTCATATCAGAGAGATCATATGATAATTGTCTTTTTCTGATTGAAATACATCCTTAACATAATACCCTCTAGTTCCATCCATTGCATTGCAAATGAGATTTCAGTTTTTTGGATGGCTGCATAATATTCCATTGCATATATATCCCATACCTTCTTTATTCATTCATCTGTTGATGGACATCTAGGTTCTTTCCATAGTTTGGCTATTGTGGACATTGCTGCTATAAATATTCTGGTGCATGTGCTCCTTTGGATCACTACGTTTGTATCTTTAGGGTAAATACCCAGTAGTGTGATTGCTGGGTCATAGGGCAGCTCTATTTTCAACTTTTTGAGGAACCTCCATACTGTTTTCCAGAGTGGCTGCACCAGCTTGCTTCCCACCAGCAGTGTAGGAGGGTTCCCCTTTATCGTCATCCTCACCAACATCTGGCATTTCCTGACTTGTTAATTTTAGCCATTCTGACTGGTGTGTGGTGGTATCTCACTATGGTTTTGATTTGTATTTCCCTGATGTAGAGTGATGTTGAGCACTTTTGCATGTGTCTGTTGGCCATCTGGATATCTTCTTTGCAGAAATGTCTGTTCATGTCCTCTGCCCATTTCTTGATTGGATTATTTGTTCTTTGGGTGTTGAGTTTGTTAAGCTCTTTATAGATTTTGGATACTAGCCCTTTATCTGATACATCATTTGCAAATATCTTCTCCCATTCTGTCAGTTGTCTTTTGGTTTTGTTGACTGTTTCCTTTGCTGGGCAAAAGCTTTTGATCGTGATGAAGTCCCAATAGTTCATTTTTGCCCTTGCTTCCCTTGCCTTTGGCAATGTTTCTAGGAAGACATTGCTGCAGCTGAGGTTGAAGACGTTGCTGCCTGTGTTCTCAAGGATTTTGATGGATTCCTGTCTCATATTGAGGTCTTTCATCCATTTGGAGTCTGTTTTTGTGTGAGGTGTAAGGAAATGGTCCACTTTCATTCTTCTCCATGTGGCTGTCCAATTTTCCCAACACCAGTTGTTGAAGAGACTGTTTTTTTTCCCCCCATTGGACATTCTTTCCTGATTTGTCGAAGATTAGTTGACCATAGAGTTGAGGGTCTATTTCTGGGCTCTCTATTCTGTTCCATTGATCTATGTGTCTGTTTTTGTGCCAGGACCATACTGTCTTGATGATGACAGCTTTGTAATAGAGCTTGAAGTCTACAATTGTGATGCGGCCAGCCTTGGTTTTCTTTTTCAACATTCCTTTGGCTGTTCAGAGTCTTTCCTGGTTCCATATAAATTTTAGGATTATTTGTCCCACTGCTTTGAAAAAAATGGATGGCATTTTGATAGGCATTGCATTAAATGTGTAGATAGCTTTAGGTAGCATAGGCATTTTCACAGTATTTGTTCTTCCAATCCATGAGCATGGAACGTTTTTCCATTTCTTTGTGTCTTCCTTAATTTCTTTCATGAGTACTTTAGAGTTTTCGGAGTACAGAATCCTTGCCTCTTTTATTAGGTTTATCCCTAGATATCTTATGGTTTTGGGTACAATTGTAAATGGGATTGACTCCTTAATTTCTCTTTCTTCTGTGTTGCTGTTGGTGTATAGAAATGCAACTGATTTCTGTGCATTGATTTTATACCCTGACACTTTACTGAATTCCTGTATGAGTTCTAGCAGTTTTGGAGTAGAGTCTTTTGGGTTTTTCACGTAAAGTATCATATCATCTGCAAAGAATGAGAGTTTGACTTCTTCTTTGCTGATTTGGATCCCCTTAATTTTTTTTTTTTGTTGTTGTCTGATTACTGAGGCTAGGACTTCTAGTACTATGTTGAATAGCAGTGGTGATAGTGGACATTCCTGCCATGTTCCTGACCTTAGAGGAAAAGCTCTCAGTTTTTCTCCATTGAGAATGATATTTGCTGTGGGTTTTTCATAGATGGGTTTTATGATATTGAAGTATGTACCCTCTATCCCTACACTGTGAAGAGTTTTTGTTGTTGTTGTTTTTAATTTTTTTTAAAGATTTTTATTTATTTGTTTGACAGACAGAGGTCACAAGCAGGTGGAGAGGTAGGCAGAAAGAGAGAGGAGGAAGCAGGCTCCCCGCTGAACAGAGAGCCCGATGCAGGGCTTGATCCCAGGACTCTGGGACCATGACGGGAGCCGAAGGCAGAGGCTTTAAACCACTGAACCACCACCAAAACCAGGAGTTTTGATCAAGAAAGGATGCTGTACTTTGTCAAGTGGTTTTTCGGCATCTATTGAGAGTATCATATGGTTCTTGTTCTTTCTTTTATTAATGTATTATATCACATTGATTGATATGCAAATGTTGAGCTGACCTTGCAGGCCAGGAATAAATCCCACTTGGTCATGGTGAATAATCCTTTTAATGTACTGTTAGATCCTATTGGCTAGTATTTTGGTGAGAATTTTTGGATCCATGTTCATCAAGGATATTTGTCTGTAATTCTATTTGATGGGGTCTTTGGTTTTGGGGTCAAGGTAATGCTGGCCTCATTTTCCTTCCATTTCTATTTTTTGGGACAGTTTCAAGAGAATAGGTATTAATTCTTCTTTAAATGTTTGGTAGAATTCCTGTGGGAAGCCGTCTGGCCCTGGGCTCTAGTTTGTTGGGAGATTTTTTGATATCTGCATCAATCTCTTTACTTGTTATGGGTTTGTTCAGGTTTTCTAGTTCTTCTTGGTTCAGTTTTGGTAGTTTGTATGTCTCTAGGAATGTATCCATTTCTTCCAGATTGTTAAATTTGAATATGTTCTTATCATTGTTTATATTTCTTTGGTGTTGGTGGTGATCTCTCCTCTTTCATTCATGATTTTATTAATTTGGGTCCTTTCTCTTTTCTTTTTGATAAGTCTGGCCAGGGATTTGTCAATCTTATTAATTCTTTCAAAGGACCAGCTCCTAGTTTTGTTGATTTGTTCTACTGTTCTTTTGGTTTCTATTTCATTGATATCTTTTCTGATCTTTGTGATTTCTCTTTTCCTGCTGGGTTTAGGCTTTCTTTGCTGTTCTTTCTCCAGCTCCTTTAGGTGTAGGGTTAGGTTGTGTACTTGAGACCTTTCTTGATTCTTGAGAAAGGCTTGTATTGCTGTATACTTTCCTCTCAGGACCGCCTTTACTGTGTCCCACAGATTTTGAACAGTTTCATTTTCATTTTCATTAGTTTCTGTGAATTTTTTCAATTCTTCTTTAATTTCCTGGTTGGCCCATTCATTCTTTAGTAGGATGCTCTTTAGCCTCTGTGTATTTGAGTTCTTTCCAACTTTCCTGTTGTGGTTGAGTTCTAGTTTCAAATCATATCATCTGAAAATATGCAGGGAATGATCCCAATCTTTTCCTACTGGTTGAGACCTGATTCGTGATCCAGGATGTAATTTATTCTGGAGAATGTTCCATGTGCAGTAGAGAAGAATGTGTATTCTGTTGCTTTGGGATGGAATGTTCTGAATATATCTGTAATGTCCATCTGGTCCAGTGTGTCATTTAAAGCCTTTATATCCTTTTTGATCTTTTGCTTAGATGATTTGTCCATTTCGGTGAGGGGGGTTAAAGTCCCCTAATTTTATTGTATTATTGTCAATGTGTTTTTTGATTTTGTTATTAATTGGTTTATATAATTGACTGCTTCTGTGTTAGGGGCATAGATATTTAAAATTGTTAGTTCTTCTTGTTGTACAGACCCTTTAAGTGTGATATAGTGTCCTTCCTCATCTGTTATTATAGTCTTTGTCTTAACATCTAATTTATCTGATATAAGGATTGCCACCCCAGCTTTCTTTTGATGTCCATTAGCATGGTAAATTGTTTTCCACCCCTCACTTTAAATCTGGATGTGTTTTTGGGTCTAAAATAAGTTTCTTGCAGACAGCATATCAATGGGTCTTGCTTTTTATTCATTCTGATACCCTTTTGATTGGGGCACTTAGCCCATTTACATTTAGGTTAACTATTGAAAGATATGAATTTAGTGCCATTGTATTGCCTGTAAGGTGACTGTTACTGTATATTGTTTCTGTTCCTTTCTGGTCTGTTACTTTTAGGTTCTCTCTTTGCTGAGAGAACCACTTTCAATATTTCCTGTAGGGCTGGTTTGGTGTTTGCAAATTCTTTTAGTTTTTGTTTGTCCTGGAAGCTTTTTATCTCCTTCTATTTTAAATGACAGCCTAGCTGGTTATAGTATTTTTGGCTGCATATTTTTCTCGTTTAGTCCTCTGACTATATCATGCCAGTCCTTTCTGGTCTGCCAGGTCTCTGTGGATAGGTCTACTGCCAATCTAATATTTCCACCATTGTATGTTACAGACTTCTTGTCCTGAGCTGCTTTCAGGATTTTCTCTTTGTCACTGAGACTTGTAAGTTTGACTACTAGATGATGGGTGTGGACCCATTTTTATTAATTTTGCAGGGGGTTCTCTGTTCCTCTTGGATTTTGATGCTTGTTCCCTTCGCCAAATGAGGGAAATTCTCTGCTGTAATTTGCTCTGGTATATCTTCTGTCCCCTCTCTCTTTTTCTTCTGGAATCCCAATTATTCTAATATTGTTTTATCTTATGGTATCACTTATCTCTCAAATTATCCCCTCGTGATCCAATACTTATTTGTCTCTCTTTTGCTCAGCTTCTTTATTCTCCATCATTTGGTCTTCTATATCACTAATTCTCTCTTCTACCTCATCTATCCTAGCAGTTAGAGCCTACATTATTGACTGCACCTCATTAATAGCTTTTTAAATTTCAACTTGGTTAGATTTTCATTCTTTTATTTCTCCAGAGAGGATTCTCTTGTACCTTCCATGCTTTTTTGAGCCCTGCTAGCACCTTGATAATTGTCATTTTGAACTCTAGTTTTGACATATTACTAATGTATGTATTGATTAGGTTCCTAGCCATCAGTACTGCCTTTTGTTCTTTTTTTTGTGTGTGTGGTTTTTCTGCCTTGTCATTTTATCCAGATAAGAACGGATGAAGGAGAGAAGAAAATACTAAAAGGGTTGCAACAACCCCAGAAAAACATACATTAACCAAATCAGAAGAGACCTGAAACCAGGGGGAGAAGAAAGGAGGAAAAAACAATATATATATATACACATATGTATGTGTATATATATATATATATATTTGACTGGTGAATAGAACAGAGCCTTGCTCTTGATGTTGGGTGTATTTTGGTCTGTTAGAAGAAAGTATCTCCCAAAATTTTAAAGAAAGAAAAACATATATATGTGTATATACACACACACACACAAATAAGGGTAAACACGATGAATGGATGAAATATGACTGTAAAGATGAAAATTTAAAAAGATTCTAAAAGAGGAATTGATAATATAAGAAGTTGGTTGAAAAAAGAAAAAAAATAATGTGATCACACTGGAGACTAGAACAAAGCCATGTGCTAGATTTATGGTATATTTTGATCTATTAAAAGAAACTGTATCCCAAAATTTTAAAGAAAGAAAAATCTATATGTATACAAAAAATAGGGTTAAATACAATGAAAGAATAGAATATGAGTATAACATTGAAAATTAAATAAGATTTTTTAAAAAAAGTATTGATAAGATACAATAGTTTAAAAATGTTAAAATAGGAAAGAGGAAAATTTAAAAAATAGAATGAAAAAATAAAATTTAAAAAATTTTAACTTTGAAAGACTGAAGAATCATGGGGAAATAACCATGAATTCTGTGTTGTATTCCTGTAACTCAAGTTTTGCAGTTCTCACTGATTGGTGAACTTGGTCTTGGCTGGATGTTCTTGTTGATTTTCTGGGCGGGGGGGGGGTGCCTGTTGTAGTGATTCTCAAATATCTTTGCCTGAGGTGGAATTGCACCGCCCTTGCCAGGGGCCAGGCTAAATAATCTGCTCGGGTTCGCGTTTGGGAGCATTTGTTCCCTGAACGCTTTCCGTAGAGTTCTGGAGGACAGGAATGAAAATGGCGGCCTCCCAGTCTCCGGCCTGGAGGAGCTGAGAGCTCAGGGAGCCCCTCCTCAGTGTGCCCTCAGAGAAAAGCAGTCAATCCTTTCTGTCTCCCTGGTCTCTGGCTGCACTCCAAGCTCACCCAGCCTGTGACCGAGTGTTTCTATCTCTGGTGTGTGGCCCTGTTTGGAGTCTTCAAACCCAGCAGATTCCTCCAGTGTACTTCCACGCTGCTCCTCCCAGAGGCAGAAGGAAAAGGGTCTCCCCAGAGCTGTCACTTGTGGTGTCCCTGCTCAAAGAACAGTGGTCCAACTGTGCCTTGGATCATGGTTTAAGGTAACCCCAAGCTGAGAGCTCCCTCCTCAGCTCCATCTCTGTAGCCAGCTTCCCTGCTCCAATACCTGGGAGCTCTATCACCCTCAGACACCCCAGGTCTTTTTGTGTCCCCATGGGTTCTGAAGACCATACTGTCCCTGCAAGGGCTCCACCCCCCGCTTAGCCTCTGGAGCAGCATCCCTCAGTGGAGCAGACTTCTAAATATTCCAATTTTGTGTTCTGCTGCTGTTTTACTGCTTATTGGGAGCTGGCCCCCTGCCCCACCCCACGCTCTATCTTCCTGTATATTGCCTCAGATTCACTTCTCTGCATGTCCTGCCCTCCAGAAAGTGGTTGCTTTTCTCTTCCTAGAATTGCTGCTCTTCTCTTTGGTCTCTTATTGAGTTTGTAGGTGTTGAGAATGGTTTGATAACTATCTAGCTGAACTCCTGGGACCCGATGATATTTAGGTCTACTATTCCTTCACCATCTTGCTCCTACTATCCTGAATCCAAGCATCTTATGACCCTATGCTGGGTCCTGTATCAATAATGCCATGGAAAACCACAAGTGTCCACCACAGAATAGCTGTGGAGTGGAGGTGTGACCACTGTCATCTTCCAGTTCTCACACTCAGGCATCTAACTGGCAAAATCCAAATTGCACCTGGAATATTTTCTGCAGGGATTCTGAGAAACATAGTATTCAGCTTCTCAATGTCAGAGGTCCAGAAAGGCATGCCAGAACAATGTTCTTCAAATTATTTGATAAACTCTAAGATTCAACTCACCCATACACACGGTCGCATTCATGTCCACCTGAGATAAAAGATCCAACAAGAGAGTTGGATACCCTGATAGATACTATTCTAGTCTTTGCCATGCAATTCAGGGCTACTCTAGGTTGTGCCACTCCATTAAGAAATGCCAGTCTTGACCCCTTAAGTTGATTTCATGACAGACTAATGGATAGCAACTAGCAGTCTGGAAAAAAAATACTGACCACAAGAAGGGAGGAGTGGATATTGAATGCCAGTCAACAATATCCACTATGCTATACTGTTCCCTCTCCTGCCCCTAAGTTAACAAATAGGATTGAAGGCTGCTCATCGAGGGACTTAGTAATATGACATAGTGTGCAGTGGACTGAGAATCAGGAGGATGGGTTTGAGTCCTTCTAGCAGCTGTCTCTCCTTCTGTAAATGAGAACATTGAAGTAGCTCTATGTGCTAATGACCCATTGGACCCATACCTGGCAAAACTGAGAGAAAGGGTGATTGCTATCTGGTGATTTTTTTGGTAGAGGATGGATGAAGCTCATAAGGCTGTCTTGGCAGCAAATGCACTTGGACATCAACTTGTACTCCTAAAAAATATTAGTTGCCTTTAATTAAGTTCCTGGTTATGCACATTGGTGTAAAATCTCATGATTCATTCTGAAAGCATGATGGTATGTATTGAATGTGAAGCATATGATTAGTTCACCTGCCCCATGTTTTGAAGGCGACCGTTAATTTTGCTGTTATGGTTTGCAAAGAATTTAATCCCTTAATGTAGAGCTTTTAGGCAAAAGCTTATAGTTGCCAATGACTAAGGCTTTTGTAAGGACTTTTTTTCTAATATGCTGTAGGTTTGAAGGTAATTGGTATTAAGAAAGAAAAGCCTATTGAGAAGGCAGAACAAAATAAACATTTAATAAATGTCTATTCTGTGCCAAATGGTGTACCAAGCATTTTCATCTACAATGACTCATGTAATCCTCTCATTAATTCTTAAAGGAGGAATTATGATTCTCATTTTTACAGATAATGGGGCTCACACTTGGTCATTAAACTAGCAAGTGCAGGAATGTGGAGCTTGCACTCAGTTCTGGCTGACTGAGCTCTTGCTTTTCCTTTCCATACCAGGATGTCTCTATTGCTTTCATTATTTGTTCCAGGTGTGTGAAAGTGAAAAAAAATAAAAAGACTTTATTGAGAAGACTGAAATTTTCCTGTTTTAGACAAAGAGACATTTGAGTGGATACTTTAGTTCTCCATTTTATTTAAAAGTTTCTTAAACCATCCTTTGCTCTTTAGGGGACCTCAATCTCCATAAGCAACAGGGAGTTGTGAAGATTATTCGTGGACATTATTCTGGCTCATATCTTTCATGGCTTCCCTTTGCTTGTGATAGTGTTGAAAGGGACTAGAAGAGTTTGTGCATGACGTAAAATACTTCCCTAGGCACCTCCATTTTGTAAACCTCCCTGTGGAACATGGGGCCCTCTAGTTGTGCACAGTTGTAGCAATGTGAGGAATGCTAACCTTGTAAAATGCACAAAAAAGAAATCTACAAAGTGTTTATGCATCTTTAAACATGAGACTCTTAACTCAATATTTGTTTTTGAATTTTTCTTCTTTTAGCAAGAATACATAAAATTAAGTAAAACGGTTGATTTAAAAGGATGCATTTCAATGTGATTCCTCACCCATGTGATTTGATTTTATTACCCTCAGTACAGAGGTTGAGCTGACATACAAACAGACAAGATATGTAATAAATGACTTTGGGAAACATGGTTCACATACTTCGGAGAATCACGTTGCCTTTTTTTATCTTCCCGCATCCCCCCCCCCCCCCCGGCCAAGTCAAGTAGCTTCTTTAAAACTTTTCTTTGATTATTTCTTGGAAATAAGCTAACATGTAGTCTATGTGGTTCTGTTGATTGTCCTTAGAAGGTCCTCCACAGAGATGGTAAAGTCCCTGGGATGCTTCTCTCAAAGTATATGACTGGCAAGGAAAAGTCGGCTTCCAAAGAAGTTCTGAAAGCACTTACTCTTCATAACAATAGTTACCATTTATTTATGTACTAGAGGCTTTGGTTGAGCTCCCTGTAAGATTTAATCCAACTTAATCTTCCCCTAAACTCTCTGAGGCAGACATTGTTATTAGCCTCTTTTTAAACTGAAGGAAGTCTAAGGGAGGTTAAGTGACTGGTGTCAGATCATGCTGATCATGCTGCTGGGTGGTCTAACCGGTGCTTTTCCTCCTGGGCTATTCTGCCCACAGAGGAGCCTGTTGCCAGGCTCTGAAGGTGTGTGTTGGGGGGATGGTGGCTGGCCAGGTTGTGTTCTACTCTAAATGAGAGGGAACTGTATCTGTGCCCATGTATTAGCCAGAAGTCTAGGTGAATTGGATGAGGAGAAGAGAGCTTTGTTGACAGGAGGCTATTTTGACGCATTAGTTTGGGACTTAGGATGAGTGACTTCAATTTAATGTTGAAAGGGAATTTTTATTTTTTAAGATTTATTTATTTATTTGTCAGAGAGAGTGAGCACAGGCTGACAGAATGGCAAGCAGAGGCAGAGAGAGAAGCAGGCTCCCTGCCGAGCAAGGAGCCCAATGTGACTCGATCCCAGACTCGATCCCAGGACTCTGGGATCATGACCTGAGCCGAAGGCAGTGGATTAACCAACTGAGCCACCCAGGTGTCCCCGAAAGGGAATTTTTTTTTTTTTAAAGATTTTATTTATTTATTTGACAGACAGAGAGATCACAAGTAGGCAGAGAGGCAGGCAGAGAGAGAGAGGGAAAGCAGGCTCCCTGCTGAGCAGAGAGCCCGATGCGGGACTCGATCCCAGGACCCTGAGATCATGACCTGAGCCGAAGGCAGCGGCTTAACCCACTGAGCCACCCAGGTGCCCCACCCGAAAGGGAATTTTTAAAGACATGCCTCTGTCACTACAGTGGGGATCACTATACCATCTGTTTAGAAAAAGTTTAAGAATATAAACTTTGGAGTTGTACTCACTGGACTTTCACCCTGAACCCTACCTTTTACTGCTTGTTTCCATGTCTGGGCATTGGTTCTGTCATCCATAAAATGAGGATTGGTAATAGCACCAATCTTGTACAGTTGGTATGAGGATAAAGTGGAATAATAAATATGAAATATTCAGTTCAATGCCTGGCATGTCATAACTGCCCACTTATAAATTAGTTATTATTGATATAAGGCCCTTATATGTCCAATCATTATGTTTTCATATTTAATGGCTTTGTTCCTAAACTAAATCTGTTCAATCAGATAATTATTCTTCCTCCCTCCGGGTAGGCTATTATATGGTTGGTCACCAATGAATCGCACCTCCCGGTATTGATGCCCTTGTATAGTCCTTGGGCTTGGCCATGTGACTTGCTTTGGATAATGGGATATCAGCAAGGGTTGTGTAAGCAGAAATTGGATGAGGACTTACACACTGGGGTTTGCCCTCTTGGAACCCAGAGATCATGCCAGAAAGACCAGATCTGGCTGGTCTTTTGGAGAGAGATCCTAAGATCACATGGAGAGTGAGGCAAAGCCATCCCAGTGTTCTGGTTGAGGCTAGCCCTGAGCCAATCTTTTAGCTGAATGCAACTGCATGGGCGACTCCAGTAATGAACAGAAGGAGTTCCAGAGAACTCACAGAATTATGAGAAATAACAAATCTGTATCGTCTCAAGCCACTGATTTTGGGGGAGCAGTTCGTTATGCAGCAATAAGTGATTGAAATGTCCTCTGTGATGCATGCATAATCCTGTGAAATGTGACTGCTTACCAAACCTGTAGTGATAAAAATACAGCATGAGTACTAAAATTCCAACGGCAAATGGAAAGCTGTGGAGAAAGAGAAGAGTTTTCAAAGAACTTAAAGTGACACATCTGTATCCTGGACCCATGTCCTGTTGCCAAGAAGTCTATCAGAAGGCACCTGGAGAGTTGCCAGGACTCCTGCCTGATGGGAAAGCCAGAACTGTGGCTGCCAGCCTATGGAAATATGAAAAAAAAGAAACCCACCAAAAAAAACAACCCACAGGCTCTCCCACTGCCTTGCCACAATAATTGCATCTCATATTTCCATTTGCCAACAAAACCAGTGCTTACAACAGAAAAATAAGACAATCTATACTTTCAGAAATAAATGTTTTCTTTGGAAAATATCAGTGCTGATTGCACCCTAATGGTGTTTTTCCAAAACATGTGGTTAGTAGTAAGAGTAGAGTAAGGACTTGGTCATCTCCAGAGAGCTCTAAGAAGCTGACGAAGTAATATTGGACATTCTTGGATCTGAAGGGATGAGAGCCCGTTGGTACTGTGGCTGTTGAAGAGTCATGACATGTGATTTAATCTTGCTCCATGGGCCGACTCAGGTACATGCACTGAACCCTACTGGTCTCAATGACTCGGATTGCCTTTCTGGAACTGCAACGCTCTTTCTCAATGCATTTGGCTGAAATGTACTGAGTGGTGTGGAAACTGGAATGGATTATAAATCCTTAGGGGGAAAATACATTTAATCCATGACTAGGATAAAATAAATT